>VDFB02111465.1:12163-62083 GCA_007258455.2 Sequoia sempervirens | reverse complement strand
CTCTTTAAAAAAACATATCAAACTATAATTTATAAATAAATATAAAATTAAAAAATATCAAACATATATTTTCTATTTATAAAATCTATCTTAATTTATCTCTTATAAACTTAACACAACATTTCTAATATCTAAATTTTATAATTAATACACAAATATTTATTGTTATAAATAACCAATAAAAATATCCTCTTGAATAATTATAATTTGTTCACTACATTTTCATGATTTTCCATAGTGATATAATCATCATATTTTTACGCTAAACATTATTTTAATGATCGATATATTGTTTCTAATTTTCCACTAATATTCAAAGTGTATAAATTATATTATTCATATTATATATAATATAAGATATTATATTTATTTTTTTCAAAAAATTATATATTTGTTATAGTATTTTTAAAATTTTAGATTATAAAATATAATGTGTTAGAATATTCTTAATTTAATATTATGAAATAAAATTATATTTTATATATTTAAATATTTTAAGTATAATATTATAATGTTTAGATATTATATATTAAATATTTATATACACTATAAGTTATTAAATATAAATATCATATAACTTTTTACCTGTATTATTAATTAAAATATGATATATATTATAAGTTTTATAATTATCTATATTTATTTTTTAATTAATATTTTTTATTATTTTTGGAAATATTGTTTATTATGTATTTTTTTATGGTATTTATTTTTTATTTTAGATTATAAAATTTAATTTTCTAAAATATTCTTAATTTAATATTATGAAACAAAATTGCATTTTATATATTTAACTATTTTTGGCATAATATTATAATATTTAGATATTATATATTTAATATTTATATACACTATGCATCATTAAATATAAATATAATTTGACCTTTTACATATATTACTAATTAAATATATTATAAGTTTAATATTTATCTATATTTATTTTTTAAATATATATTAAATTGATTAAAAATGATTAAAATATTAAATATATTAGAAGTTTAATATTTATCTATATTTATTTTTAAAATATATATTATATTATTGAAATATATATTCAATTTATATTTATTATTACATATAATATGAAATATGATGCATATTATTAAATATAAATATTATATACATACACTCTCTTTTTCTCCCACCTATCTCTATCTCTCTACCTCTACCCCCTCTCTACTACTTTTCTCTATCACCTCTTGCACCTCTCACTCTTGCCCCCCCTCTATATATTCCTCTCTACCTCTCTCTATATCACTTCCTATATCTTTATCTATCTCTCCATCTCCCCCTCTCTCATCATCTCTCTCTTTCTATCTCTATTTCTCCCTCTCCCTCTCCCTCTTTCCTTCCATTGCTCCCTCTCTATATATTTATCTATCTTTCCCACGCCCCCTCTATATTTCCCTAGTAATATCTATCTCTATCCCTATCTCTTCCACTCTCCTTATCACTCCCTCTTTCTATTTCTCTCTACCTCCCTCTCCTCTCTCTATTTCTATCCCCCTCTCCCTCTCTATCTATTTATAAATATATATCTACCTCTCTATATCTCTCTATATCCCCCTCTCACTCATATACACACTCTCTTTCTCCTTCCCTACCTCTATCTCTATATCTTTATCTTTTTGCCTATCTATACCTCTCTCTATTACTTATCTCTATCTTTTCGCCTATCTACACCTATCTATTACTTATCTCTATCACCTTCTTTCTCTCACTCTTGCCCCCTCTATCTCTATCTCCCTATCTCTCCCTCCCCCTCTCTATCTATATCTCATTATGTCTACCTCTCTCTCTCTCACTCCTCTCTCTATCTTTTTCTATCTATATCTATCTCCCTATCTCTTGCCCTATACATTTATATCCTTTCCCTCTCTCCCCATTCTCTCTCTATCTTATTCACTTCATCTCTCCGTCTATCTCTTCTACTCTATATCTTTATCTTTATTTCTCACCTAATCTCCCTCTCTCTCCTCTCTCTCTCTCTCTCTCTCTCTCTCTCTCTCTCTCTCTCTCTCTCTCTCTCTCTCTCTCTCTCTCTCTCTCTCTCCATCTCTATTTTTCTCTCTACTTCTTTATATTTTTATCTCTTTATCTCTCCCTCTCCCCCTCTCTCTATATCTCCTTATGTCTCTATCTTTATATCACTTTGTCTCACCATATATCTCTTTCTCTTTATCTCTCCCTCTTCCTCTTCCTCTTTATCTCTTTATATCTTCTTCTCTATCTATCCCTCTCTATCTCTCCCCCTCTATCTCCCTATCTCTCTATCTTTATTTCTTCCTCTATCTCTCTCTATATATCTATCTATTTGTCTCCCTCTTCCTCTCTCACTCTATATTCCTCTCCCCCCTCCATCTCTAGAAATGTCTCCCTCTCTCTACCCATCCATCTCTCTCCCTATCTCTCCCCTCTCCCTCTTCATAGACCTATATTGTCCTCTTGATTTAGAGGTTTTCTTTCACTCATTTTTAGAGAATTTTGTTGCACAAACAATATCATTTTTTGAATGGCCAACCAATTGAACTCATGTAATACACAAATCTATGCAGAAAATAGGCTTAACTTTTCCCTCATTGACATTCCACACCTCTTCGACATACCCTTTGTACACACAAGATGTGATTGCTAATTTATTTATTAGTACTTCATAGTACTATTGCAATCAGTTCTTGAACTCATTTTATTAATTAGTTATTAATAAGCTGGTTTCGAACCAATTAAAATGTAGAATTTTATTTCATTTTTTTACATTAAAAGAATTAGATCCTATATATATTATAATAAAAAGAGAATTACATATGTCGATTTGTGTGGGGCACTACAAATGGCATTCTACTGCCAACTCTACATGCAAATCTGCAAGCCTATTAACTGCATAGTTACACCCCTTTTATAGATATAAAACTTTGCACAAAACAATATGCATTTGCATTATATGCCTATTGATAGCAATCAAGAAATTAGCATCAAAGCATTATGCAGTTCAAAATAAAAACCTCGGTGCACCATTTTGTAGATAAGCAAAATTCAACACAAAAATATGCATTTGTAGTACATGCCCTTTTACATGAGAAAAGAAATTTGCATCTAAACCTTATAAACATCAAAACCAAAACCCTGGTGTAGCTTCATATTGCTAAAATGTGATCAAAATTTTTCATTTTGTTGATAACAATCTTTTTCACTCCTCCATATGTACAACTTCCATTGAATTTCATCTTGATCTTCAACATCCTTGTCCGGTTGTACACCATGAGCAAGAAAACTATGCCCTTCCTTTGACTCCCTTTCAATTTGTATTCCACAAACAATTCACACATAAGCAGTGAAGCCATAATCTGCAACATTTTCCCCTTCTGGAACATTACGCATAGGTACCTCCTTGAAACGATCCTCCATACGAACATGGGAATTCTCCCTTTACAGCAAGCCAAATTGAAAACCATTGAGGGGAAAATGAGGAACATGGGCACAGAGAAAATTTATGGCATAATACTTTCCTTTATATCTATGCCCATTGTGGTATAAATCCTCCTACAATTCTTCCATAAATCCCTTAATAGTATGCTATCATTCTTGTGTTGAAAAGACAATTTGATAGCATCATACACATCCTGAAAACCTTGACGTTGCTTAATAAACTCTCTAGGAAAAAGGCCACCAATGTACCCTTCCCCAATGAAAATATATACTCTTGAGCAACATCTAAAATGGCATTATCATCCAAAAATTGAGGTTTCACAAATTTTTCTGCTATGTCCTCTAATTCTCCTAGGAGACTAAACTAAGTCCATGGAATTAGACAAAAAAATAGATAGATAGCACCTGAGAAGGGAAAATAATCCTTCTTACCCTCAAACTCATTACTTCAATTCCAAGCACTATGCGTACACAGTCATCTACTCTCGGACAGTCCACTTTGAGGATAACCTCTAGATAGTCATGCAAAAGATAGTCCTCAAATGGCCTTTCCCATGGTTGCACTTTCATATTGACACAGAGGTTCCATGGAAGATATGCCATCATGCAATTTGTGAGAACCCACCACTTGGACAAGCATCACCCCCTAAGAAACCCATGACACTCTACAAAAAGATTATGTGTCACTGCTACTTCAACCTACTTTCCCTATTACTATGCAATATTGCCACAACTTATTTATCTTATGAAAAGGTGAATGCACTAGAAATGGGAAAAAGAATGATTTTAAACCCATTTATTGGCAACAAAATTTTGTGACACCATGAAAAAACATGAAGTAAAAAACATGTGATTTTGGGCCAATTAATTCACGTCTATCCCAAAATGTGTAAGCTCATGTGAAGTAGCCTCTTGGACATTACTTTGATAAATTCATTTTAATTCATGATTCCCTCTTGTACTTGCAAAATAGAAAAACACTAGAAAAATTGACCACTTCTTGTTGGCACATGCTCAATTTTGGCTATATGGCAGTTGGTGGCATAAGCAAATCCTCTTCACATCTCATGAAATCCATCAGCACCATGAATTACACTATATGACTTGTCAATAAATCATTTCCATACGATCCTTTCCAATTGGATTTGGACCCTCACCACCTCATGATCATAAATGAATGGACATTGCATACTAATTTGTCATTGGCTCATGATCAAAGTAACAACATAACCAATTGTTTACAAAAAAATCCCATAACCAAATGAACATTGAAACACATTTTGAATTTAATTCATCAAGAATTTTTCTTTGCTCTTACTCTGTCTTCTAGCCACAGGTGTTGTTTAATGGCCTCAATATCCTCTATAATTTCCAATTCTTTATATTCACAATCCAAAGTGGCAAGTGCATCCACCAACTTATTTCCCTTGTGATATGTGTGAGAGATTTGGATATCTTCAAAAGAAGAAAATAATAACCAAACCTTCCTCAAAATATACTCTAATTTCCAGTTACATATCCTCTTTTGTTTTACAAGCATTAACAATTAATAATGAATCCCCTTCTACATGAAGCTCATTAAGGTTAAGAACTTTTTCCATTTTCAATCCATGCAAGAGCCCTTGTGCCTTTTCCATGTTGTTTGTACTAATAGATAAATGTATTGATTTAGCTACAACTAATGCACCTTTCTAGTCACGGATATAGATTCCTGCACTTGATACACCAGGGTTTCCTCTTGAAGCTTCGTCAAAATTAAGCTTATAGAAATCTGAATTGGGAGGCAACCATCTTATTGTGCTTCTATCAACCTTATATCCATTTGGCACAAAGAGAGAACCTACAAATGGTAATGAAATATGCTTCCAATGGTGCAAAAAAAAAATCATCCCAACTAGTGAACAAGGAGGAAACTATTTTGTAGTTACAAACATGGGAATTTGAAACTTCCGAATTTACTTATTCAATATTCTCCTTGATTTGTTGAATTGATGCAAATTGGCTCCTAAAAATACGTCTATTTCTTTCCCACCAAAGTGACTAGATTACTATTGTTGGGGTCACTATCCAAATACATGCAAAAAGGGATGCTTTGTACAAAATTGGCTAGCTTGTCAACAAGTCCCACAACGACTTAGACAAAGGAAAGGATATATTCAATTTTCCCATTATGAAAGCCCAAATTTCCTAAGCCACTAAACAGTTAACAAACAAATGATCCACTGATTCATATACCTCTTTACACAACACACATCTAAAAGCTTCAACTATACCCAATTTAGCCAACCTATCACTTACATGTCAAAATTTGATTTCTTAGTGCCAACCAAGAAAAGTTTCCAGCTTTTGGCAATACCATTGGACTCCAACAAATCAAATATTCTCTTTGAGATTGGGCCTATGAAACATGGAAAATAATTGATTTATATCCCTACCTAACAACATAGTTTCCATTCTTAGAGGGTGCCCAAATTAACTTATCCGATTTGTTAGAAAGAAAAATAGTTTTGTTTAATTTATTTGCCAAGATAAGTTTCCAATTAGGGGAAATTAGAGCCGCCAAAAATTCTTCCATTTAACCATTCCTATCATTGGATCAAAGGAGATAACATAATCCTTTAAAGATGTACGCCAACTTGTTGATAAACTATGTTCTACCAACTACAATTCATGAATGGAATTAAGAGGAGGAAAACCATTCCCTGAATCTTTCCAAAACAAAACCCATGCAGCATTGTTTATTTCCCATGACATGTATGGGATAATAACATCCCTACTTACCAAAATAAAGTTCCACATAACTAAACCACTTGTAGGATTAGATATCGTGAAGATTCTAGATGAACTCTCATTATCCAAGTATTTATTCTGCATCAACTTACATCATTTCAAATAGATAGTTTGGCATACATTTTCCATCCCATTTTTTCCCCTAAAGCCATATTCCTTTCTGTCAAATTGTGAATCCACACCCCTCCATTATCTTTGTCTAAGCACATACTTTCCAAAGAGACTAACGAAATTTTCTTTTTTTCATCTATGTTACCTTTCCAAAAAAAAATTATAAGTTTTTCAATTTGAAGGATAACACACTTAGGGGCCTGTAGTACAACCAAATAATAATTTGGAATGGTTGCAAGGAAAAAATTGATCAACAAAATTCTACCAGACAACATCAACCATCTAGCTTTCCAAGCAAGTATTCTAGATTTTATTCTCTCTAACACCTTGCTCCAACAAAAAGATTTATTTGTACCCATGAAGAAAGGTATTCCCAAGTATGTACATAGAAGTTCTAATTTCTGAAAGCCTACCAATGCCACCAATCTTCTTGCTATAGTTGATTTTATATATTGAAAATGTATTTTTTGGATTTTGTTGCATTAATTTTCTATCCTAATATAGAAGAGTATTTTTCAAGTATTGATTTGATCTATACAACTTCAACCAACAAAGATCTTCCAAAAAAAGTGTATCATCTGCAAATAATGATTGTGTAACTGAAATGTCTGTGTTTGGTATTAAAAACCCCTACCATAGCCCCTATGAATGAACCTTTTGAATAGACCTACTTAATGCTTATTCCATTGGAATAAATAATAATGGAGATAAAAGATATCCTTGCCTCACACCCTGGTGGAACCAAAGAAACCCATCAGAGACCCATTTACAATAATTGAAAACATTGCCCCTAATAAGCATGACAGGATTTACTTACACCATTTTCTACTAAAGCCAAATTTATTAAGTACCTAAATCAAAAATTCCCAGCTCACTCTGTCATATGCTTTCATCATATCCAACTTAATGATGAAAGATGTAATCCTATAGGTTTTAATACAAATCAAAACTTCGTGAGCTACTAAAGCCCCTTTCAAATTTTCTCTTCCAGGTACAAATCCACCTTGATCTTGAGACATTATCTTAGAAATGAGTGGTTGAATTCTTAAATAAATGGCTTTAGTAAAAAAATTATAAACTATGTTTCACAAAGATATGGGTCTAAACTCTGCAAAAAAATTTGGTTCCTTTACTTTAGGGATGATTACAATTTGTGTTGTGTTAAATTGATTTAGCATAGTCCCTGTTCTCCTTAACTCCTTTAGTGCTTAAAGCACATCATATCTAATAATATCCCAACATTTATAAAAGAATAAAGCAATGAACCCATCAAGCCTAGGTGCTTTATCAGGAGATAAATAAAAAACCACTCTCTTGATTTCCTCAAAAGAAAATGGTTTCAATAGGTTATCACGATCCTCTTATGAGACAAGTGTAGGAATATAATTCAATAGATCTTCTACATCTTTTTCGATGTTGCTAGTCTATTTTCAGGAGCTAATAAGAGGGTAGAAAAAATATTATACCTTCCTCTTGAATTTCTTCTTCCTTTACTAGCTCTTTTCTAGTAGAAGCTCTTTGAATTTTGAATAGGGTATTTTGTGATTTTTTGACCTATGTTGAAGCATGAAAAAAATTGGTATTTCTATCACCCTCTTTCAGCCATAACTCCTTGGATTTTTGTCTCTAGTATATTTCTTCCCTTATCACAAGTTCTTCCCACTCTTCTTTCAATTTCTTTTGGTGTTCAAAAGTATTAGCATCTAACCCCTGAGCTATTATCCTATCATTAATGTCTAATAAGTAGGTTAAAAAAAATCTTTCTACTCAAAAAAATTATTAAAAAAATTGACATTCCATATCTTGATTTGTTCTTTAATATGTTTTAATTTGTGAGCTAACTGAAACATTCTTGAGCCTCTTATGAACAGAGCACTTTCCCACCATTTCCACGAAAAAGGGAGAAAATGAAGATGATGAAACCACATTTTTTTATATTTAAAGGTAGATGCAAGTTTCATTGCTAATTTAGCTACATCAATACTTAAAGGGATGGCATAATGATCAGAACATGTAAAAGGAAATATTTCTAACATGAAAACCTTCTTGCCTACACACCAGTTTGATGAAGCTAGAAATCTATCCAATCTTTCTGCTATTTGCAAGAAATATTTTCTTCAATTTTTCTAGGTAAATTGACCTTTTTCTAGTTGATCCAACAAAGCATTATCTATTATGAATGATACAAAGTCATCTATAACCTTCTATGGTGGAAATATGCCTCCTTTATTTTCTTGAAAACTTACAATGGCATTAAAATCCAGCTAGGATAACCTTCTCATTCTTTAATCCATTTAGAGCCTAAGTGAAAACATCCCACAATTGTTTCTTTTTTGATGTTTTTTTTGGAGCATAAACATTTAAAAGCCAAAAATGTAAGTTGAAATGAGAAATATTCAGAAGTTGCCAATTTCTTCCATTTCTTGACAACTCTACAACAACTATTTTACCATAGAACAATGAGACCACCAGAAGCACCTTCTATAGGGAAATGAAAAGACTTCCATTTTTTTCCATTTTTTTATGCCTCAAAAAATTTCTCTGAAGTTTTAGTTTCTTGAAAAATTATAACATAAGCCCCACAAGCCTCTAATTGTTGCTTGATCTAGGCTCTCTTGTTAGGCCATTGATGCCCCTAACATTCCAAGATAAAACCCTCATTGGTATCAAGGAGAGCAACATGCTCTCCTTGAACAATTTCTTGCAAAGATTGGCATAACACTATCTAATGTTGATTGCACTCCTGCTGCTATCTCTTCTTTGAGTTTTGTCAAGTGTGATTTCCTTCCTCTCTTCCCTGGAGATTTAGCTACCATAGGCTGACTACTAGGGGTTTTTTAAATTAACAATGTTTGAGAATAATCAAACACGCCCTCTTCCATGTCTACCAATTCCAAACCCTTATCCACATTCTTGACTTCCCATTTCTGCTACTGAATAATCAATTTTTGGTTTTCCACATTTTTATTACTACTAGGTACATATCCAATCTCTTTACCTACAATTACATCTAAAACCTTATGAGAATCTTCCAATAGAGAACTTCCAAGAAATTCATCCAACTTATCCTCATCCATTTTATCTAACATGTTGATCTCCTTGATTGATGGCATGATAGATTTTCCTTGAGGGACATAGACTCTACTCCATCCTCTTCCCTTGACACTTCATATGTAATAATATTAATCAATTTAGTGCCTTATGAGATTAAAATTCTATCTGCTAGCTCCTCCAGGCTATCTTCTTGAAATAAATTCTTAAATGACATCAATTCAAGTTATTCATCATCAAAGATTCTAAGACTAGTCATTTCTTTCTTATGCTCACTAATATTCATAGGCTGCAATTTCTATAATTGACTATTTTGATTGTGTGGAACCAAATTTATATCAAACATGAGCATCTTCACAAATCTTTCCAATTGTTGAATAGAGATAGAAGAAATAGATGAACTATACTAGAAGATTGACTCATATTGCTAAAAAAACTTAGGCAAATTAATGGAAAAATGCTTAAACTTTTTTGTATGCCTCTTTTATAACTACTTTGCAATGATATCATTTTTATCCATTTTCACATTACCACTAATACCCAATTGGTGCACTATTACACTTTTTTCCAAATGTTGATGGGAGTTCTCTTCCATAGGCACAATTTCCTTGGTATTCTTCAGCTCAATTTGAATGCCTTCATGCTTTTGATAACTTTCATTTTCTTACTCAATACAGACACCCACTAAATGCCCTGAAATGTGACAAAATTAAAACAAACATTATCTAGGCTTTCCAATAAAATATCCTAGTTCCATTGTCCATATTTGGATGTTATATGAATTTTCTCTAGAAACTTCTTTGTTGCATCCAAAAAAGCACATATTCTAACAAGTTTTGATAGATTTTTGTAGAAGTTTAAATTGTGCTTAAGGAAAATTCCTATGTGGTTTGCCAATGTTTCAATCAAATTCAATTCCCTATACTCCAAAGGAAGAGATGACATTAGGATCCAAAAGGGAATAAATCTTACTACAAAATTATCAAAGCTGAAATTTGGGGACCAAGGCTACATAAACAAACCAAATCCTTGAAAGACCCAGGATTTAACTTTAAAAACTACCCCTCTATGTGACTTGGATTCAAACAATACTAAGAAAATGCCCTTTTCTTGGTCTAGATAAAAAACCTTAGTGACCCCTTCCCACTCATCAAATATCAAATCTTTTCAAAATTCTATGCTCAGGCTAAGATTCCAAAACTTACAAATTAAGGCATGTTGGCAGAGATCATTAACTTGAGGATCTAGCAGTTTTTCAAACAAGGTGACTGATACAGTCGCCTTTTTAACAATTTTCCCCCTAGCCTCAGATGTAATTTCCTCTATATGATGGCATGCAATGTCATCTTTATCATGTTTTCTTGGAATACTTGATTGAAATCTACTTGCCTTCATTGCATATGACTTTCTTTTCCACTTTGCAATGGATTTTTCTTTGTAACTTTCTTCCCATTCATCTTCTTTCATCTCTGTTGTTGTGGTTTGGACACAGTCCCATATTCTGCCTCTACATGTTGTTTCTCCTATGTTTGCTTGACACCCTTTTGTCCTTGTTTTGAAAGATCTACTACATCCATATGAGAAATTGCATGTCCTTGATTTTCCTCATGTTCTGATACCTTTGCATGTTGTTCTTTCCCTGGGAAATTCCCTTTCTCCCAATCTTTCCCTTTATTAGCATCATTTGTCCCACCTTAGTAATCTTGATCAACTGTTTGCAAAACTAAGAACTTATTCTCTGTATTCTACTGCTTTGGATTGAAGAGAGCGCCTTTTTAGTGAGTTTCATGGTCATTAACATTGTAATGTCCATGTTTTAAATTCCTTCCTTCGTCCTTCAAATGATTTTTTGCAACACTAGATCTTAGAATTTTATGTTCTTCAAATATAGTTTTTTTTTTTTAAGTGAGCACGTTATATACTTAATTTTAAAAATTGTAAAAATAAGTTTTCTTGAACATAAAGTTTGGGGTGTTATGGGAAAATTTGTAGGGAAAGCAAGGTAAACTATTTTTTTAACATTTTTTAAAAATGGTTTTTTTATTTTTTGCTTTATTAAGTCATTTCATTATATCTTTTTTAAAATTTAAATAAATGTTAATTATTTTTACATTTTTTTTAAAGAATTATTTTTTTATGTATGTAATTGTTATGGTAACTAGGAAAAGTTTCCAAGTTAGATTGCAAATAGCATAAAATCATCAAATCCCCAATCAACAATAGAGCACAATGAAAACAAGAAGCATAAGAATAGTGAAACAACATCACCTAGTCTTCAAGCCTCCATTGGTTGACCTCCATTGGCCTTCTCCATCTTGTTGAAAATGGTATAATTGCCCTCAAAATTGAAGTGCAACTATCACCTATGCCTTAGACAAGAAAAATATTGAAGTAATATGGTTGCTCAAGTACTCAAAAGCTCTCAAGCATGCTGAAAATAACTTTTGTGTATATCTTGTGTCTAAATGACTTTGTATGTCCAAAATGACTTGAAAGAGGGCCTTTTAAAGAATGCCAAACTGAGAATGAATGGTCAGGATTAAAAGTTGGTGAAGCCCTAAGATTAAAGGCCAAGATTCAATGTGATAAGGAGGATTAGGGTTAGGGCAACATTAGGTCAAAGTTAAGGAAAGCTTTGAAATGAAGGGTTGAGATTTAATTGGAGATAATCAAATCAATGGTGGAGAAAAAGAGGTAGTTGGAATAATATAAATTATTTAATTTATGGAGAAAGGTTGACTTTTGGGAGATAATGGTGTAATTCATAAATGGAAATAAGACATAAGGCAATAAATAATTATTCTAATTATTTATTTGGTGGGATGGAAAGTGGATTAAATAAATTAGTTTATTTAATTGAAGAATAAATGGTAATGTTATAGAGGAAATAAATATTGATTAGTGACGTATTTAAATAAATGTAATCTATTTATTTAAATAATCATGGAGAAATAATTAGAAATTATGACATTAGGACATAATCAAATGATTTAATCATGTGAAGAGGATGTTTGACATAGAAAAATCGAGCTTGGGGGCTTAGGTCATTTGTATGTGTCTATAGTTATTTTTTTATTAAAGAAAATATGACAAAAATCAATTAACTATTTTCATAGAGATTTGGATTCACACTATTAAAATAATAAAGTAAAGTTACTTAAATTAAAACACATCCATAAATTAGCATAGAATAATCTTACCAAGGAATTGATTTTACACAATTAAAATAAAAATTTAAATTAAATCTTAAACTATTTGACATTGCCATTTTTTTATTTTCCAAATTTTATTAGCTTTAAAACATACATAAATATAAATTAAAATTAAATTAAAATAATTATAATTTTTATAATTATTAGTCAAACTATAATTCTAATCATATTATTATTAATTATTATAGTACTAAAAGTATTATAATTAGGATTAGGATTATGATTAAGAATAAGGTAAAAGTTATGGTTAGAACTAGTCAAAAAATTAAAATAAATTAGAAATAAAATATTACTAATAAAAATCACTAAAATATGATTAAAATATTTAATGCTCCAATATTTTATTCATCTAATATCTTTATTCCAAATATTATTCCCAATATTAATTCATAGACTTTTTTTTGTAATGTCACTCTACAATTCTTTATTATTAGGGTTAGGGTTATGACCATAGTTATAGATAGTGCATTATGCCCATAATTAGGGTTAGAGATAGGTCTAGGATTAGGATAATGGTTTAGAATTTATTATTAGGGTTAGGGTTAGGATTAGGATTAGGGTTAGAATTAGGGTTTGAGTTAGGGTTAGGATTAGGTCATGCAAAAAAACTAAAACACTATAATTAACAAAACTTGTTTTTTTTGTATTCACATTAATAATTTAACTTACATTTATTTTTTTCTAATTTTAGAAAATAATGATTACAATGTTATAAACGCAAGTACTAGACACTATGTGGCACTTGTTTGGTAATGGTATCTTATAAAAATTAGCATATACTTGTTGAACAAGACAACTGTGGGGGGGTGAATCAGTTGTAGCAACTTTAACCTTTAAAATTCTCAATAGAAGTTAGATCTACATGCATTCACAAAACTTATACTCTACTAATGTGTTTAATTGTTAAATGCAAAGATAGAAACTAAAAGTAATAAAACCATGCACACAATAACACTAGATTTATGTTGAAAACTCAATGAGGGAAAAACCACAGTGAGGATTAGCTCACAATATAAAGAATTCCAAAACTGAATACAAAGGTTCATTGCGAGAATAAGACACACTGTCCAATGAGGGCTCATTGCCAAAAAATTACAAAGAAGATAGAAGAGAGTTGTTACAGAGAAAAAACTATCTCAATGCAATAAATATTCCACCATAATTTGTTCACACTTTTGTAGACATTCTTGAAAGATAAAAGTACACCTTCAGCTCACTATCTTCAAGAACTCAACACTTTGAAATCCTTCAGGTTGCATTGATCTTCTTGAACTCGCATCACACACACATATCTCACATCTCTCTATATCTCTCATAAACATCTCAACTCATACTTAAACCATCTTCACTCTTGAAATCCTTCCAAGGTCAACCATACACAATTTGTATTTACAAATTTAAATTAGGTCGGTTCCAAAACATTCCACAGTAGAATAGAATGAGGGTGACCTATACATATTCTAAATGAGGACCTAAATGAGTCCCAACACACCTCAACACACTTCCATAACCTTCTCTAGTAGTTTTTAGCACAAGGTTGGCTAATACCTATGCAAACACATAAAACAATCAAGTACATGCATCCTTAACTTAGTCCAATATCTCTGGACAACATACTTCACTTGAACATGATCTAGAGAATGCAATGAGTACTTGCAAATCCATATAGAACCTTTGCCACAAATTTCACCTGAATAATATGATCATCTTGTACATTTGAACTCATTGTAATGCACTGTAACTCTGAAACCCAACATCAACAACACCAAATCTCAATTCCTCTTGAACCAAGCAAGAGAGAAACCTCATTAACTTATCCTTAGAACCACAAGTCCTGAAACCAAGATGTAGAGAAATGTGGAGCAAACACAATTCTCCTAGACCATAGCCAGACTACATAATTTTCCCAATTCATACATTGGTGAAGATATCTTGATTGTACAACGATCTAGAAGCCCAAATTCTAGATATAGAAACTATCAACAATCATGAATAATACCTCATATCTACACAAGCATAGAATCAACATAGAAGAAACGTGGAGCACATCTCGGAGCATACACTAAATGCCTGCAAGACACTGTTTTCTTCATTTATCAACTTTTCTCAAAAGCACTTGGAGACCAAGTACTAGAGACGACATTTCAGCACATTACTTTACTCTAACACACTTCTAGACATAGAAACATAAGGATAAATCCATGTACTCAAAGACTAATAAGTACATGTATTTTCAACTTGCATCTTGCATGTTGAGTAGTGTCACTTTGGTCACTCATACAGATTAATGTCATTTGTATCTTCAAGTTTTAGATGTTTTCCTTTGTTTTCCATCTGATTCAAGTAGTTCCATTGGGGACACTCATGCAAATTATTGTCTCTCTTGTGATCAGTTTTCTTCAGAATTATTGGTACCTATATTTTTGACTTGCATCTTGCATGTTGAGTAGTGTCATTGGGGTCACTTATGCAGATTCATGTACCACATGTATCTTCAACTTCTAGATGTTTTCCTTTGTTTTCCATCTAATTCAAGTAGTATCATTGGGGGCACTCATGCAAAATATAGTCTCCTTGATCTTGACATTTGTATCTTTAATTTCTAGATGTTTTCCTTTGTTTTCCATCTGATTCGAGTAGTGCCAGTAGAGCACTCATGTAGATTATTTTTATCTTGATCCTGATCATCATTTGTTTCAAAGGAGGTTCTTCATTTTAGCATCATATCAGTCATCTTTTGACAACAGTTTACAACTTCTTTGTGCTTCAATGATGTTCTACATGTTCCTCTCTTTTTTAGGACATTGTTTTGGTTGGATGATTTTCATTCCTTCACACCTTGATTTGGAGGCTTTTTAGTCTTTCATTTTCCTTTCTCTCTTTTGGAGAGGAGTTTTGAGATATCTTTTGTTTGTACACGGGTACCTCATCAGGCCTTGTTTGTCGAGACCCATAATGCATTCTTTCTTTTTAGGGTTTTTAGCTACTCCCTAAATTCATCTTAAGGGGGGGTGATAGATTAATCATGCATTAGATGATAATGGATTAATCTTTAATTAATTATTAGTCTAATTTATTCTCATGCACTTAAGCTAAACTTAGTTCTTTATTTAGTTGACTAAGTTTTTTTCTATGTTAACTAAAGTGAGCTATTATTATATCATTTTATCTCATCACATGTGATGTTGAAACTTGTCTTGATCTAATCCCTTTATCATTTAGGGTTGCTCCTATATAACACTCAAGCCTCTTTGTATTATCACTTTGAGATTCTCCTTTTTTCTCTTGAAATCTCAACCTTTGAAGACTCTTGTTTTTCTTTGAAGATTCTTGAGGTTCATTATGTAGCTTTTTCTTGTTGAGGAATATTGCACATATTGTTTGTAGATCTCTTGTGTGGAAAGTATCTTTTTTCATTGTTTGATCTTATGGCTTGTGTTTTTCACAATTCTAAAAGGTTGAGGATGGTAAATTCATGATATATAAGGTAAACACTTTATATAATGTTTTAGATTCTCTTATGAAACAAGTGAGCATAGATACATTTTATTTGTGTAAGGAGGCTATGGGCTTTGTTTCTTCTCACACTTAATTCATTTTATTTTTCTATTATGTCATTGAAATGTAAATTTTAAGTGAGAAAATGTTTGCATTAGTATGCTATTCATGTGTAATCTTATTTCTAAAATTATTTTCTCCTAACACCTCCCAAATTACATAAATTTTGATCTAGAGCTCCAATTTCACTAATTTTTTAAAATTTAAAGATCTTAATGAGATATATATTAAAATAATTGAAGATAAATTTGAATTTCATTAAAACTTGTAAAAGGTTTTGAAAATGAGCTCCAAAATTCCACAACATGGTACTTGCAAAATCAGTGAGGTTAAGAGGTGAAAACCCTTAAGGAGGCTAGATCTTTGATCTGCAAATAAAGATCTATAGATAGTTGGGATAGTATTATAATGAGATTTAATAAGGTCATGGTAAAAGGTCAACACCAAAAACTACATTAGGAAGAGTGGAGCATGTTGTCATATTGAGTGGGCCCCTCACTAGTTGTCATGGTTTTCATGGAGCACTAGCCTTGGAAGTGATGCCTACCATGACTTATGAAGTGAAATATGCTTTCTTGTGTGGTTTCTATCTTGGGTACATAAGTAAATGAATAATGGGGCGTAGGTTTTTGCATGTGGATCATGGTGTTGGTGGCCTGTAGTTTATAAAAACCACTTGGTGGTTTCTTGTATTTTCTTTGATCTATTTTTTGAGTTTATAAGATAGATGTTTTAGAAGGCTTTGTAGGTGACGTATTATTATGTGGCCAAATTTTTTTATTGAAGAATACTGAGTGGATTGTCTTTGTATATTCTTATTCTTAAAATTAATACAATCTTGGTATCTCTTTGCTAGAGTTTTTTTCAAAAGGATTTTTTTCAAATTTATTAATTCTTTAAGAGAGTTAATTTTATACTTATAGAAGATTAAATAATAAAATATAAATGTACAAGGAAATAATTAAATATAACAATAATACATGAACACAAATGTATAGTGGGAAAAATATAAGATAAAAAACCCACAATTTATCATTATTAAGAAAACTTACATATTTTATTGTATGATTATAGGTACATGAACTTGGGGTAAATCATTTTTTCCTTCAAAGTGGCCTTGCATAAACTTCTAGAGTAGGTCGAATATTTTAATATTCACTTCAAAATTATCCTATAATAATTTATCTCCAATGTGAACCCCTAAAATGAAGAGAAATAAGGTAGGTGGCACCCTTTTAGTAAGTTGTCATACCTTTTCTCAAGTTCGACTCCACTCCTAGGTTTAAGAGGTGGGACTTCTTGTGAGTGATGGATCTCACCCACAGGGGACTAGTCTTTCCCTATCTTGCCTCAATTACCCAAGGTAAGGGCTACTGGGTCATTGGACTGGGTCGTGAGGACACCCCTATAGTATCAAAAAAAAAGTTGTCATACCTTTTATAAAAAATAATAATATTTATTAATATTAAAGATGAATCTTTTTACATCAATACATTTATTAATTAAATAAATATTATTTATAATATGCAAAAAACATATTTATATAATAAGGTATTATAAATTATATTAGACCTTTATAAATATTTATTTTAGGCCTACTTATCAATGTATTGACCCTTAATAAACATTATGCTATAAAAAATCTCTACATAAATCTAGTGTTATGTGTTATTATTGTTTTTTGTTTTTTGATTCATGTTTCTCTGTATAATATTTCATAGTTTGATAAAACATACTAATTAGTTAATTAAATTTGAACACTATTTATTTATCCTGTTTTCAACACTTAAGGTAACCATGGATTCCACTCATATTTAGCCAATAGCAATTTTAAATTTAATGCTTCTATGGTTTGTCTTAAAGTGTGTCATGCTTTCAAGGGCGTTCTTTCTTCAAACAGGTCAAGTTCCACTTCTTTGTGTCATCAATGTTGGATGAAGAGGTTTATGTTTTATTATTATGCATGGATGAGTTTTCACTTTAGTAGCAAAAGGAGCTATAAGATGAAATTATACTCAACAAGAAAGTGAGTAGACTAGGTGTGGCAACCATGAAACATGGTTAATAGGACTAAACAAGCAACTTTTGAGTATCACTAAGTGGGTTCAAAAGAAGATGTGGGGAAGATATTCTTGCATTCGATAGGTTCCCACATTTGGTTAGTACTCCATGATTTTGGTGACCAAAAGCCTCCTAGTAGGGTAGGTATGATCTAAAAATAGAGCAATTTAAGTTGGATAAATGAATCACCATTTTAGTCAAGAAGTGACTACAACTAGGAGACCTTTTCCATCACAAAAATGTTCATTTTGGGTGCATGCCAATTTTTTAGTGAGTTGGATGCTAGTAGTGATGGTTTGAAATTATTTAATGACCATTCAAGTCTTAGACATTAGCACTAAGTGGAAATTGAAGAATAGGGAAATTGCCACTATGTACATGCAACAATCTCATCATCATCATGACAAATATTGGTAACACTATGATAATTGGTTAGTATACTATGGTGATTGCTCGAATACTATGGCAATAGTTTGGTCACCTTGGTGAAAACATTATCTCTGGTCTTGTGGAAGTGGCAAGAACATGACTATGCGGATAGAGGATGAAATATGAAGGATTTTGGAACTTGAATAAATATATTTCACTTTTATTATTTTATTTTTGGCACAATAGAAGCACAGTATAACCTGTGTAAAAATGTTAGTATAAGAGTTGACTAATTTTAGAACCTTTGGACTATAAGTTATTTGGAGAGTTGCAAGTATAAGAAGGCTTTGGAGTTGAAGGGGTTGCATAATAGGTGTGAAGGAGTTTTAAAGTATTATGAAGAATTAAATGAGCAATATTGGCATTGCAACACTTATTTGATGATTGGGATAATGATACGAGGAGCTCAAAGCTCAATCTTGTTGGAGTTTTCACACTTTTAGAGTTTTTGTAAGACAATGTCTTGTTTTTAAATTAATCTTATGTGTTTTCTTTAGTGATTTTTTTATTGGCTAATATTCATCAATTGGCTAATAATTAAAATTTGGGAATCCAAATTTGGCTAATAGTTCAAGTTGCAAGGAGACCTGAATCACCACATATTTATAATATTTCATTTTAGTCTTATTTAAATCACCAAATAGTTTATTTTATTAAAAAATTTAACTCAAAAATTTGCCATAGTATTCAATACATGATTAGATTACATTCACCTAAATTTTATAAGTTATAGTAGAAATCTAATTAATTCACCAATAATATATCATAATTATTAGTTACTTTAGGGCCATATTTCTAATCTTTCATTGCCTCCATTACGTAAAATATAATCTAACAACCCTCATTGTATTTTGCAAGGTAAAATGTACCTACAATTTGTAATGCTCATGGGGCCCAAAATAAAAAAAAATTCAAGCCCTATGAGCATTATAGATTGCATGCACATTTTACCTTGTGGAATACAATGAGGGCCATTAGATTATATTTTAAATCAATGGTAACAACTAAATATTATAGAGTCTACCCCTTAAACCCATAGATCATATCCACCCTTGAGGCCCTACTTTTCCATGATAATTATTATTTTTAATTGGAAGGATTTTCCATTATAATCAATGCATTTTCCAATTATTTTCCAAGACTTTCTAGAAAAAAAATAGTGATGTAAAGAAAATCACAAAAAAAATTAATATTTTTTCCAAAAAATGAAAGATTCACTAGGATTTTATATCTTTTCTTGAGGGGGGGTTTCTTAAAGTTATCACTAGTTTTCTTACATTTTTTTGCTCTATTTTTATGATTCCTTTGCATTTTCAAGCTTGAAAATATTTGTGCATTTACTTAGCATTAGTTTGAAACATTTAAATATTATTTTGAATATTAGTTTGTTGATTTAGCACATAAATATACATTATTGGTGACTCCAAAATATATAACCTATATGTTTGATGAATCATTTGTAAACCTAACTAATAATCAAAAACTTAAATATTCAATGAACAATAATACCATCATAAACTGACAATAAAAATTGAAAGCAAAATGAACCATATATTAGTGAAAGTATGCCCTAATATACCCCCATTAAAAACATTAAATACATTTTAATTTGAAATACCATAGACCTCTATAATACTCAATTGTTCTCCAAAATGAGACAAGGATTGTGTGGATACTATTCCTTTTCTTCACTAGTCTACTTCCCTCTTAATAAACAATATCTATAGCTCTTGAAAATAAATACTCCCATACAATAAATTACATGTCCAATGCTAAATCTGATTGATAAAATTAAAGAAATATAAGATAATAAAAAACATATCCGCAAACAAGAAATAGAAAATTATATGATTGGAAGTAATAAAAGTCATTCAATCCATTCCTTAGTGTGTTGCATCTACACCTTTTTATCAGAGTAATTCATCTTTCAACAATTGGTATCAGAGCTTTGCATAAATTTTATTGACAAATGACAGAATGAAAACATAAACACTTAAGCACATGGGCTGAAACGCAAATGCAAAAATTTAATCACATAACACATTATTTTCCTAAGTGGAAAAACCCTCATGGGGTATAAAAAACCACTCGTAAAATGTTCCTTTTATTCATTCAAAGAGCACCAACTCTATAACAATGGTGGAGAACCAACTCAACACCAAAAAGACTGAAGCACCAACTTCAATAGGAGCACCAACTCCTAGTTTTTACAAAAGACAACCAAGTATTCAACTATAAAACTACAATGTAATGAATTTGGAAAAGTAGCTTCGTAATGGAGTACTTTTCATATTTTGCAATAGAGCTCAAAAGGGTTACTATTTATGACAGTAACAAAAAAACTGATAACAAAAACTCAATACATCATCTCTTTGTTTCCAAGTTCTAGTTTTGTATGAAAAAAGCATATCATAATTTGTTGTCTCAACTAGAATCCCACACATCAATGAGAGTCGCGCATGTTTAAATATATAATGAAAGGACTTCAAGTAACTACAATTTTTGCAAGTGTAACCACGGTTTAAAGAGAAACACCAGAAATATGCAACTAAATCATGAGACCCATAATGGGTTCAAAAGAATAACCAAAGAAACTCGTTGAATAACCTTTGAACTGTGAAACCTTTGAGTAAAGAACTCGGGTTAAGCAAAACTGAAACTATTTTTCCACAAATCCTTAACCAAAATTAGTTATGCTTAAAAACAACACAAGATCTTTCCAGATTTGAAGGCCAATACCTGTCATGGTGACCAAAAATATATTAATTAGGGTTTCAAAAAACTAATATTGAAAATAATATTTAAATGTTTCAAACTAATGCTTACTAACTTCCAACTCCAACTTGCAAACCAATAGCAACCAAAATCCATGGTGGCATTAATTAGGGTTTCAAACCCTATGCAAAGAAAACTTCTTATCGCTTTGTTATTTCCTTTTTACCTTTTGTTCTCTAAGACTTTCTAGAAATTTTATGTTTTACACAATGATTTGAAATCCACAAATGATGTTTAATCATTATTTGAAATCCGTGACATAATGAAGCAAATGAAACACATAATCATTTTGAAATCCATGAGAACTGACAACATGATGATACATTCAATTTCCATTGTCCACATGAGCTATGAAAACCTTTTGATTGTTCCAAGTCATCACCACATAATATGTAGGTGTCGCTGCCAAAGTGTTGTATATTACATGTCAACCCGATACATCATAAGCCAACTCTTTAATGCAAAGTGAAGCCCGGCTAGGCCTTTATTTAGCACTTACCAATGCCAAAGTATCAAAGCCTGATAGCACTTGTTTGAACCTTTTTAAAACACTTGCCATATGACACAATAAACCACAAAGAAGCCTGATAACATTGATAACCAAAATGAATGCATAGAACCCAAATTTTATGGAGTATGCCTTGAGCCAAGGTGACCTTAATAAAATGTAAGTGAAGCCTTTGTGAAGTTATATGAATAAATCATGAATATAAATGCAACATGATAAAAAATTTGTGTATCAAGGATGATACAACCATGTAAACCAAGCATCTAAAATCTAAATAAAGTGAATTTGCAATATAAGACTTCATGAAAACTGAAGCTTACCAAATTACCTTCAATCAAAGAAATGAAATGCTATCACCTGTATATGCCTCAACAAAACCAAGTAGAGACTGAAAATAAACATACCAATGTAAGTACCAACAAATATCATTGAACTAATTTGAGTGTTAGAACAACATGATATCACTTGTAAAAAAAATAACCCCATGTGATATATATATCCTCTGCACATGAGTCCAACATGATCAGTACCACAAAAAAAAATTGAAAGTATCCAAAGCACTATCCACAAAGAATTAAATATGCCAAGACTGATTACAATAATAGCCAAATGCATGAAGTACCATAATGCCAATGCCAAACCAAGTGATAATCAACCAGTTTTGACATCAAGGACAAATCTGCCACAAAGAGAAAGTCAAAAAAATCCCCCTTTGTCCTTGATGGAAAAAACTAAGCCATTTGAACCAAAATCACATATTTCTCCCCCTTTTTGTCACAAGGACAAAGGAGAACCTATTGTGTACCTTAGAATTTTACCCTATTCTAATGTGAAAAATAACTAAAAATGCAAATGATAAAATACTAAGAACACTTCAATGATTAGCCTAAAGAGTGATAAAACAAGGAAAATAGATGAAATACAAATATAAATCGATTATACCTTCCTTGTTGTTGAAGACTCCTTGGTTGGCCCTTGATTTTGATGGATTTGTGTGCTCCTTTGATGGCTTTTGATGTAGCTAGATGCAAGATTGAATGTGCAAGATGATCAAAGTGGATGGCTAAATGATAGCAAGTGCTTGAGAATGCAAATTGGCAGCATAAGGTTGCTCAAATCAAAAAGTGTTGAAAATGCCCTTGAAGAGGGGGTATTTATAGAAGAATTTGAATTCTCTAGAGAATTCAACGGTCAAGATTCATCCAATAAGGTCAAGATGAAGGGCTATGGTGAGTTGAGAACTCACAAGCCCTCACATCTTGACATGTGGATGGTGAAGTGGCTAAGGGGAGGTGAGGTGTAAGTGAGGTGGCCAAAAGGTACATGAGGTGGAGGAAGGACAAGTACCTTCCAAGCACCTTGGGGAGTGAGAAGATTTTCTCAAAAAGGGATTCTTTGTCCCCAAGTGAGAGTGAAAAGGACATTTGAGGAATTTTGGAATTCCTCAAAAATCTCCATGGGAAAAGGAGAGGTGGTTGAAAATATAAATGTGAATTAAAAATTCACATTCTTAGGAGAGTCTAAAGGATAAAAGGTGAGTTCCAAAAAGGTGGGACTTGGTCACATGTGGATGATGTGACAAGTCCAAGCTTCTAGAAGCCATAGAATCTAGGATAAATAAATGTGAATTAAAAATTCACATGGGAAAGAGGGTCAATGCTAGAAAGAGGTAAATGCAAAGGTTGACTAAAAAGGTGGTGCTAAATATGGCTAATGACCTTGGTTAAGGTTGTGCAAATATTGGATTAGAATAATTAATGGAAGATTAGAGGCAAGTGCAAATGTAGGAGGATGTGACATTAATCTTTGATTAAGAGGATGCACATCATAATTATGAATTAATTAAATTAATTTAAATTAGGGAAAGATCATGGAGGATGTGACAAGAAGAATTTTAAATTGATTTTAAATCAAAAGGGTAAAAAAAATGATTAAATTAAATAAATTGGTGTATTTATTTAATTTAGAGAGGAAGAAGGTGAAAGATAAAGCATTTAATTATTAAATTAAATACTTTACAGATATAAAACAAAAGGTGCAATATTAATTTAATAAATTAATATTTAATATGATAGACGAAAAGGGAGTAAATTTAATCATGTGGGAGTGATTAAATTTAGATGTCTACATTTTGCCCCTCTTCGAAATATTGTTAGAATAACAGTGTTTCGAAGAAAAATAAAATGCAAATGAGGGAGGAAATGGTAGATGGTGATTCCCCTAGCATGGAAAAAGTTGATGATGCCCCAATGACTAAGCTGGAGGAATGGAGGAATGGTAGGAGGGTATGCCCCCTCGAGAGGGTGGTGGGGGAGGAAAAAGGGGGTCCCTGGATGACATCTTGATAGGAAGAAAAGAAGGACACCATTGGATAGAGCTTGAAAAACCAAGCAATTTTGATTTTTGAACGAAGGTGATCCGATGCACGGTTTGCAAATGGCAGCCTCGGGAAGTTAGGGATTAGTTGGAGGAAGAAAAAGATAAATAAAAGGTAAAAAATACCTTTTAGGAAGAAGGGGGTTAAAAAGGTAATTTCAAAAATTAGCTTAGTCATTTTCACTGTAGTAGTTGAGAGGAGGAGAGTAGAGGAGAGAAATCAAACGAGGAGGAACGATGCCCACAGACAACGACATGAAGATTGTGCACCGGGCGGACGAGGTGCGTGGATTATACAGCGGGCGCGCGGGCGGAGAGCATGTGAGTGGTAAATAAACCCATTAATTTAATTTACACATTTTTCACATGCTGTTGGATAGATTTTGGAAATTTGAAAACATGGGTTTTGTTAATTAGCAAAATTAAAAAACTGGGTCGGGGTTAGATTTTAGAAAAAATCAAAATGTTAAAAAAATAAAAAGAAAAGGGGTAGGGCGAGGTTGCCCCTATGAGGCGCCACATTAACCCGCTTAGGGTTAGCCGCCCCCGGCGGTGCCCGCTTGGGGGGGCGTCGCCCGATCCTGGCGCGGGAGCCTCTCGTCAGCTGCCGCCTCAGCGCGAGCCACCCGACCTGGGCTGAGACCCCGCCGACCGAACCACCCCGCCAAGGGTGGTGCCGCCCACCTGCTGGTGGAAAGCCCGGGGCAGAGCCGCCCGACCGCAAGCGGAACCACCCGGGGCGGAGCCACCCTGCCGCCAGCGAATCCGCTCAGAACGAAGCCCAGCTGTCGGCGGACCCACCCAGCCGGAGGGTAAAGCCGCCCCACCATCGGGTGAAGCCAACCGAACAGGGGGGAGAGGGGGGTGGGGGGGAAGGAAAAAGAAGACAAGGGGGAAAGGAACAGGAAAACATAGGAAAAAAGGAGATAGAAAGAAAAAAAGACCAATGAAATAATGAGAAGGTTTTTGTGTGTGCAGAGTTTTGAGTGGATTCAGACACATGAGCGATGAGAAGAGGTGATGAAAATGACAATAGCAGCGATGAACGAGGAGGATTAGGCAGCCTTGGATCATGCAGTTTTATGACACTATATTCAGTTTCCTGTAGTTAGAGCATATCAGGCGATGCTGACGGCGTTGATAGAGAAATGAAGCTCAAAGACGTCAACGTTTCATCTTCCTACATGAGAGATGACCGCCACTTTGGAGGACATGTGGCACATCCTGAGGCTGCCAATAGTCGGACGGTTAGTGAGCGAGGTGGTGTCCATAGGGGCAGAGTTACAAGAGACTGTTAGACTACTGTTTGGATGCGAGGAGCTGCCCCTGGTGAAGGGTCAGTTGGATTTGGACGAGTGTTTGTCAGTGGGGGTGTCAGCTTTACCGTTGTTCCTGTGTGGTCTGATTAGTGGGATACTGTTGCTAGATCGGAGCAGATGTACATGTAGCCTTCATTATATGGAGGTGATCCGACACATTGTCAAGTGGCGAGGGGGGCCGTTTTCATGGGGGTCATGTGTATTGACTCACCTATATAGAGATATGCACAGGATCTGTTACCGGAGGATATCGAGCTTGACACATATGACGTTGCTACAGATTTGGGCTTGGGAGCATATTGCAGTGATGAGGCCGAGAGTGGTGAGGGCGGGGACAGTGGATGATCGTGAGCCCGTGGCGTGGGAGTATGGGGAGGCGAGAGGTTGGATTTTTCACTATGATATGCAGGGAAAGATGGAGGGGTGGAGGAGAGCATTTGATGATCTACAGCCGAGAGATATAGAGTAGCGGCCATATAGGTTACGCCAGTTTCGGGGATGGGCTGATACGAAGAGACAGGAGGGTTACTTTCTGAATAGGTGTTTTATTATTGGGACTTTGCCACGCATAGTAGAGTCGCATCAACCAGATAGAGTGTTGAAGCAGTTTGGAGTGCTACAGGATATTCTGGCAACGCCTATCATGTTCTAGCGGTACAGTAGAGAGATACCATGGGGAGGCCGCATAGCACCAGGTACAGCCAAGGCGTCATGGATGGAAGTAGGACATGTGCCTTATCCAAGGAGAGTTGGAGGAGAGTAGGTCTCGTTTGTGACCGAGCGATACCAGAGGTGGTTCCGGAATAGGTTATGGGAGAGGATTACTCATGTTCAGCCTATTTTGAGGGTAGTGGGTGTCGGACCAAAGGATGATCAGAGACTTCAGAGAGAGAGGAGAGGAGGGGTGCAGCAGTGGCGAGAGGATTTGGTAGTGGTAGATCAAGGGGGACAAGAGGAGCCCGAGGAGGATGAGACAGAGCAGATGGGCAGACCAGGGAGGAGGAGGAGACATCAGAGGCGAGGTCAGAGAGATGGTCAGCAGCGGGGGAGAGCGCAGGGGAGGGGACAGCCATAGAGAGCTTGGGGGGAGTAAAGGGTCGAGGAGGTGAGGGATGTGGATGATGGGGAGGATGAGGAGGATGAGGAGGATGCGGAGGATGTGGAGGTGGTAGGTGCGAGGGAGGCATCAGAGGAGGGGAGGAGACAATTTGTGGTAGGACGACATGGTCAGCCACGACGGCTGCGGGTTCGGCTGACTGCAGAGAGTCATGAGGCTCGACAGGAGTAGGAGGATAGAGAGGATGAGGATGTTAGAGCAGCGCCAAAGGAGGAGAGGAGGTCGACACAATGTCAGTTCGTGATGGAGAGACAGGGATAGGCAAGACGATTGTGGGTTCACCGTATTGTGGAGGACTGTGAGGAGCGACAGGAGTAAGGGGCGGGGAGGATGAGACGGAGTAGGCGGGTGGGGAGGATGAGACTGAGCAGGTGGATGAGGAGGATGAGACAGAGCAGGTGGATGAGGAGGATGATGTGATGGATGTAGACAGGGATGTGGTGAAGGGGGATGTTATGGAGGCAGAGTCATTAGCATTGATTCTGTATGTGGTACCGGAGGATCCCATTGTATAGGCTAGAGGAGTAGAGGCAAGATTATAGATTGCAGAGCAGAGAGTGAGGGCTCTTGAGGTTGAGCTAGCCAGAGTACAGCAAGAGGAATTTAGAGATTATGATGCCATTGTCTTCGAGCTAGGGGGAGCGGTGAGGGAGAGAGACAGGGCACAGTCAGAGCTGCAAAGGATGTAGGGTGAGTTGACTAGTGTGATGTGGGACCACGACAGATTGCAGGCAGAGGTCGTGGTTTTACAGGCCAGGGGGAGCCAGAGGGGAGGAAAGAGCAGGGGGCAGATCAGGGGACAAGATGTACTGGTCAGCAGTCGGGAGATCTCCAGCGAGACTGGGATGAGCTTCAGGACATAGTACATTTCCTTGAGTAGGAAGTTGGAGAGATGGGGTTGATGCAGGAGAGGGAGGAGGAGGCCAGGGAGGAGGCACGGATTATGCAGGCTGAAAGGGATGTAGCACAGGCGCAGGTGCAGGCGATGGAGGTGGAGAGGGATGTGGTGCAGGTGTGCATTCAAAGTGAGAGAGCATTGGTAGAGGTGGAGATATAGTCACTACAGAGAGGGAAAGATGAGGCAGTAGCAGAGGTAGCGACTCTCCGGAGAGAGCGGGATTCAGCAAAGTTGAGAGCACAGGCTCTTCAGAGGGATAGGGATGTAGCAGTGACTTGGGCATAGGCGGCTCAGAGGGAGAGAGATGCAGCAGAGATACGTATGCAGACTCTACAGGTGGAGAGGGATGCCGCGATGGCTCATGCAATAGTAGGTCAGGGTAAGGGTGGGATGCCAGGAGCATATATACATGTTTTGGAGAGAGAGAGAGATGCAACGGTGGCACAGGCAGCAGCTGCGGAGGAGATGAGGGGCCGATTACAGGCAGAACTGGCACAGAGCCGGTTGGCTCAAGAGACATGGGAGCAGGAGAGGAGAGTCATTACTAGGGACCGAGATAGGTATTTTCAAGAGCGGAATTCCGCTCGGGTCCAGGTTGCAGAGCAAGAGGAGAACATGAGAGAGGCAGGATTTTGGATGGCTGCATATTACCATGTGGTTCCTGATCCAGGACAACAGACATTCCATTACACCCGGCAGACACCTCAGAGGCCAGCGCCGTCCCAGTCATTGGGGACACGGACCCGAGGTTACAGTGATTCACCAGGGGTTTCACTAGGTAGGGGAGCAATACCTGATTCTCCACAGAGATCAGATGTGGGGAGTTCATTTGGTAGATGACAGGATACTATGTTTTTGACAGGTGCAGGGTAGATGGATAGTGCATAGGTGCAGTGGATATTTGAGGGACCTTGTACTGGTGTTTTGATTGGATGATTTTTGTATACGATGGTCACAGATTGTGATGACATCGACGACATTATTATATGTTAGTCTTGACTATGAGATGTACTGTGGACTTGTGGTATATTTATATATACGATAGCTCTTATTGACGTCATGTTTTATGTGTGTGATGGATTTTGAGATCTATAGATGATTGTGTTGATGCATATGTGGATGGTCTTTTGATGGTAGTGGATGTTATATGTATGGATGTTTTTATATATGTATTTTTATGTATGATGGTTTTTGATGAGCTTTATGCATGCTAAGTAATGTGAGTGATGCAGGATGTAATGTATGGTGATTTTTGTTTTCATGGATGATGAATTCCTATGTTGTATGATGCATATGTTTGAGATAGATGTGGATATGCTTATGATGACACAATAAATGTTTATGTTTTATATGCTTATGATGGTTATGTGCATGTGCGACTAATATGCAGGATGTAATGGATGGTGATTTTTATTTTTTATGGATGACAAATGCCTACGTTGTATGATGCATATGTTTGAGATAGATGTGGATATGCTTATGATGACGCAAAAAATTCTTATGTTTTATATGCTTATGATGGTTATGTGCATGTGCGACTAATATGCAGGATGTAATGTATTTATTATGACGGTATTGATGGTGGACCTAACACTTGACATTGCAGGTGGCGATATTATGGATTAACCTAAGATAGTGTGCAAATGTATGGATCTAAAATGTAATTATTTCATAATGAGTATCCATAGGGTCGTAGGTGATAGTGGAAGATGCATGCGGACATGGTGTGAGTGTGCACCTGTCAAAACCTTTTAGTATCCTGAGAAGAATAGGGGATGGAGGAGAAATATTTGTACAACCAAAATCATAGGATGAATGTAATGCAATGGTCATGATTATGAAATGCAATCCTAATACGATTTGCCATCTTTGGAGCATTGATTTTTGCTATAGCATAAGACATCCAACGCTAGGGTATGTGGAACCAAGGCATATTAGTGTCTAATGCATGAAACAAACACAACAGACAAGAAGACTATCCCAACACCCCAAAGTTACAAAGAAAGACCTTGGTCGAGCCAGGTATTGAGATAACCACAAGCACAAAAGGATGCCCCAACATAACACAAGACCTCAGGGATCTTGGTGGGTACTATGTGGGACAACCAAGAAGACACAATCAAACAAAAGATCAAGATATGCCCCTATGTGGACCAATCAAAACATGCCATAATATGATGGATTATGGCGGCCTTGACAAGTGATGATAGGGAGCTCAAATGATAAACAAAATCCAAAAGCATCAAAAGATCGCAATCAATTTCAAATGTCCTTTGCCATAGGATCAAGGGGATAGATGGGATTGATGAGGTCTATTAGGAAGGATGCATCCTGTTGAGACCTATGATGAATACTAAGCGAAAAGATCGATATGATGTAAGATATTCAAAACTGATTTGATTTCTTGATACAAGTGGATCTTGTTTGTTAAGAACCAGCTAGATAAGGGCATAGCTTGATGACACGACACAAGGAAGACAAGATACAACCTAAATACCTAGGCACTCGGGGGCCGATCAGAGATTAGCCTTGCCTATGTGAAAGCCCAGAGCCCTCGTAGTTCATGGAAAAAGACCATGGAGAAAGCGGAAAGAAGAAAATGGTGACCGATGATGAAGGACACAAAACATGACAGACAAATGCCCCGGGGGAGGATCAAATGACCAACCTTGCCTACGTGAAAGCGCAAAGCCCTCGTAGTTCATGGAAAAAGACCATGGAGAAAGCGGAAAGAAAACAATGGTGACTGATGATGAAGGACAGAAAACATGACAGAAAAATGCCCCGTGGGAGGATCAAATGACCAACCTTGCCTACGTGAAAGTGTAGGGGCAACGTAGTTCAATAAAGGACGAAAGTGACGCAAAAGGATGAGATCTATATGGAGACTGACACGATGGAAGATCCTATATGATGACACAGACCAACCGAAAAAGGGAACGAATGACATAAGCTCAAAGTGGGATACTAAAATGCTTAGGATGAGGGATAGGCAAGATGGGTCGTCCAATGCTCAATCGATAAATACCAAGTGGCCTAGGCTGAGGTGGGTGAGGATGATAGTGCGGATGAAAGCATAAAATAACTAGGATGTCAGGTAGATAATGATTAAGCCCCCTACGGATGATGCCTGTTACCAGGTTTTCACCATCCATACTTATCCAAGGTGCCACCAAGAGGTGGTTTTCACCATAGGACAGATTTATTTTTCTTTACTATTTTTGGATTTTTTTTATTTTTTTCACTACTTTTTTTATTTTTTTGATTTTCTGATTTAGGTGGGGTTACCAAGCAGACTTAGGCGTAGAACTTCTTTATATGGATGATATTGACGGGTTCGTCAAGGGGATCCCCTTCAAGAGTAGTCAATTTGTAGGCCCCAGATCCATATTTGGCGGCTATGATATAAGGCCCTAACCAGTTGGCCTCAAATTTTCCCTTTTTATCATGGTCTGGTTGAGTGCGTTGGTTTTCTTTGAGAACAAGCTCACCAACCTGGAATTTTCTAAGATGAACCTTTTTATTGTAATTACGTTTGAGGCTATTTTGGTATGCTTGCAGGTGATCATAGGCTTTTATTCTTCGTTTGTCTAGTAATTCTAGCTGTGCAAGTCATGCAACATGAGCATCTTCTTCGCTGATAAGATTCTTTAGATAAATCCTCAGTGATGGGAGCTCAACTTCAATTGGAAAGATGACTTCAACACCATATACTAAAGAATAGGGGGTGGCGCCTATCGGGGTGCGGATGGATGTGCGGTATGCCCAGAGGGTAGGATGAATATGGAGGTGCCAATCTCGTCCAGTGTTATTGACAACCTTCTTGGGGATGCAGATAAGGGTCTTGTTGGTTGCTTTTGCCTAACCATTGCCCTGAGGGTAATAAGGCATTGACCAACGATGCTGGATATGGAAGGTGTCACAGAGGTGTTTCATGGCTTGGTTTTTGAAGGGTTTTCCATTATGAGAGAGGATGGTGGATGGGATACCATATCTGCAGAGAATATGGTAAAGGATAAATTTTGAGATTTGGACACCGGTGATTTGTGAGAGTGGCATTGCTTCCACCCACTTAGTGAAGTATTCAGTGGCGGTAATTATGAATGTATGTCCATCAGATGATGGTGGGTAAATCTTGCTAATCAAGTCGAAACCCCATTAAGAAAAGGGCCACGGTGCTAGGAGGGGCTGGAGATCTTGTGCTGGAGCGTGAATCAAATCTACATGTTGCTGGCATGGAAGGAACTTCTTCACAAATTTGCAAGCATCATGTTCCAATGTAGGCCAATAATATCCAGCTCATAGGATCCTTTTGGCCAGAGCCATACCATTTGAGTGAGCTCCACAAATACCACCATGTACTTTCGTTAGTGTCGCGCGGGCCTCAGTCTCATTCAAACATCTAAGGAGGATTCCATCATACCCGCGATGATAAAGCGAATCACCAACAATGATGTATTGGGAAGAGCAATGGATAAAGGATTTGCATTAGTTGCGTGTAAGTTCTGGGGGTATGATATTATCACAGAGATAAGCGTATATGTCTTGATACCAAGGGGAGGTGGGACCTACAATATCGCACACCATATCGGTCTCAGGAACATCATATGCAGGGATTAAAAATTGTTCAACAAGAAACTCACATTTTGTTCGGTCTTTAGGCATGTCAATCAGGGAACCAATAGTGGCCATTGTGTCTGCCACTTTATTCTGTACTCGAGGGATTTGGTCAAATTGTATGAAAGTGAAATATTTCTTGAAATCATCCACCATACGCTTATAGGGTAACAGTTTATCATCTTTCGTGAGGAATTCATCATTAACTTGTCTAATGACTAGCAAAGAATCACCAAAGACTTTCAAATGAGTTATGTGCCACTACTTTGCAATTCTGAGGCCGGTGAGGAGAGCTTTGTACTCTGCCATATTGTTGGTACATGGGAATGCTATCCTGAATGATTTTGGGATGTAGTCACCTTGAGGGGTAACTAATAAAATTCCTACCCCAGATCCATTATGAGTGTATGAGCCATCAAAATATAGCGTCCAAGCAAGTGCTTCTGTGACTGTGTAGATTCCTTCATTTGGGAATTCAGTGTCTAGCGGGTAGGCATCTACTAATGGTGCCTCATCCAATTGATCAGCTATGACCTATCCTTTTATGGCTTTTTGCTCTACATATTCTATGTCAAATTCACTTAGGAGCATGACCCATTTGGCCATGTGGCCAGTCAGAGTGGTTCTAGATAACAAATACTTCAGGGGATAAATTTTAGCTATTATTTTGACTGGATGGCTGAGCATGTAATGACGGAGTTTCTGTGTGTTGAAGACTAGTGCAAGGCAATATTTTTCCTTGGGGGAGTAATTTAACTCATAGCCAACCAATGTTCGACTGATGTAGTAGATTGCCCTCTCTTTGAACGACTCATCATGTTGTGCCAACAATGCCCCCAGTGTGACTGAAGTAGCAGAGATGTAAAGCAGGAGGGGTTTTCCTAGAATAGGCGGCATCAAGATCGGTGGATGAGCTAAATATTCCTTAATTTTTTTTAAACTCATCTGACACTGCTGGGTCCATCAGAAGGTGGAGTCTTTCTTCAAAAGATGGGTGAATGGCTGACATTTATCTGCTAGCTGGGCTATGAATCGACAGATGGACTGCATCTTCCCCTGGAGGCTTCTTAACTGCTTCAGATTGCGTGGAGGTGGCATGTCCAGAATAGCCTTTACTTTGGCGGGATCAACTTCAATACCCCTTCGGGAGACTATAAAACCCAACAATTTTCCTGATGTAACCCCAAAGACACACTTTTCTAGATTTAGCCGCAGCTTGTAATGTTCTAACCGTTCAAAGATCTGCTTCAGGATAGTAGGATGTTATGCTCGTGTTTTTGATTTTCCTAGCAAGTCATCAACATAATCCTCCATGATAATATGGATGAGGTCGTGGAAGATGACTGTCATCGCTCTCTGATATGTTGCCCCCGCATTTTTGAGACCAAAGGGCATAACATTGTAACAGAAAGTACCCCAAGGTGTTGTGAAGGCGGTCTTATGTTGGTCTTCAGGTGCGATTCGAATTTGATTATAACCAGAGAAGCCATCCATAAGTGATAACATCTCATTTCCTGCTGTCAGGTCGACCAACATGTCAATATTAGGCAGAGGGAAATCGTCTTTTGGGCAGGCTTTGTTAAGATCCCTGAAGTCTATGTAGACCCGAATGTCTCCATTTGGTTTGGCAACTGGTACTATATTTGAGATCCACTCGAAATAGTCAATTGGTCTAATAAAACCTGTCTCTAGTAACTTTTCCAATTCTTTTTTGACTAATAATGCGACCTGCAGATGCATCTTACGAAGCTTTTGTTTGACAGGCTTGGCATCTGGTCGAACGTCTAGATGATGAACCACTAAGGCAGGGTCTAAACCTGGCATGTCTGAAGATGACCAAGAAAAGTTGATGATTTCCTCTCGAAGTAGCTGCATGATGACTGGATACTCTTGTTCTGAGAGTGACTTAGCCACATAGGTGATTTTAGGATTTTCAGCAGTACCCAGATTAACTTCTTGAGTCTCTTCAATTAGAATGGATGATCGGGCGGATAACTGAGTTCCTACAAGGGGAAGATGAACATCTCCATCTTTTGATGCCTCTTCAAGGTTTTCACCATTAGATGCATTCTTTATTTTTACTTTTTCAAGGTCAGGAAGCGCCTCAGGGAGGTTTTCACTAGATGACCATTTTTTACTTTTCTTATTCTTATTTTTGCGACTGGAGTATTCATCCTCCCCCAATCCCATAAGGTTGACATATGTATCTGCAGACATATTGATAGGTGTGGTATTACGTAGGTCCCAATCAATAAGCTCAGGGTGACAAAGGGATAGGCTAATGGTGCAGACGGATAGGCATTCGAACATGGATGATAAGTCGGTGTGATCGACGTCATCGTACACACGTATGATGGATTCCTCCTCGGGTATTTCTTCCAATGAGACATCGTCCACGGTGATACTATTGGAAGTATTAGATGATGTTGCAGGGCTTTTCTATTTCTTGTTATACCCAATGCCTATGTTTTTGGTAGCTTTGGTGTATCAATAGGTTGCAACCGCCCTTTTTCTTCTTTACCTAGGCCCCTACCTTGGTAGTTATATTTTTTTGCAAACTTAGCTAACCACAGATATGCTTCCTGAAAATATTCCTTTAGAGGAGGGTCCGGCTGGGGTTCTTCTTGGTAGACCCATTGGCTTATGTCCTCTTCTGGTGCATCTATCTTGACACTTGGGGATCTGAAAGTGGTGGTAGGGATGTCTTTACCACTGAAGGTGATAGTCTTGTCTTCCTTTTGTGTAGCATTAGAAGGTTGACCATACTCGTGTGGCGATGGTGGCATGGTTGCTACCTTGAGAGCTGTATGCATTTCGTATTCACCACACCCTTTGTCAATGATCTGGACTTTGGTGACCATAGGATCAGTGGTGGAGGATGGAGTGGTCATCGCAGTGAGGATGGATTAGCAGATGATGAGTGGGATGCCCCCATTTCAACCCCGGGACAATAATGTAAATGGGGAAATGACGCTTCTAAAGCGCGGCAATATTCAAATGGTTGGGGGTTAGCGTAGATGGTGACTTCTTGTCTGTTGATGAGGAATTTTAGGCACTAATGGTACGTGGAGGGGACGGCTTGCATAGCATGGAGCCATGGGCGGCCAAGGAGGAGATTATATGGTAAGTCCATATCAAAGACATGACAGGTAGTTTATTGAAGCATAGGTCCCACTTGGATAGGAAGACTAATAATTCCCTCTGAATTTCTTTCTGCATTATCATAGGCTTTGATTGTGATGATCTGGTTACTTAAGTCCGCTTGAGTATACCCCACCTGTTTTATGAATTTCAAAGTACACAAATTGAGGGCAGAGCCATTATCTACCAAGACTCTTTTCATTTTATGGTGAGCAACCACGACTTCGATATGTAAGGGGCGATTATGATTGACATCGATGTTTGGCATATCATTGTGGCCGAAGTGCAGTTGATGAGATAAAGCCAAATGTCCCACCAAAGCTTGGAATTGCATTGGGTCGATGTCATTTGGCACATGGGTTTCCTGCAGGGCTCTATTGAGGATTTCTTGATGTATCGGGGAAGACTTAAGCAAATCCAAAATGGATATATGAGATGGGGTCTTTCTTAAGTGATCAAGGATGTTGTACTGAGAGCTTACAGGAGTTGATTGGGTGGGTGCAGAGGCTGCAGGGATAGTGATGTGGGCTCTTCATGTAGTAACAGCACATTGAGGGTCTTTGGCTTTAACATGTATCATGGATACACGGGGTTCCATCTACTCAATGTAATGAATAACACCCTCATAATTGAAGGGCACATTCTTGTAGTTCACATTATTTGTGTTGTTTCCTTGGGGATTACTGCTAGATGTGCTTGGGCCTTGATTATGGTTCAGAAAGGCATTCTGATATATCTGCAATTGAGCATTGGACGATGAGGCTTGACTGGTGTCCACCTTGATATCTCCTCGATCAATGAGATCTTGGACATGGTTTTTTAGACCCTGACACTTATTCAAAGAGTGTCCCTTGATTTTATGGAACTCACAATACTCATTTTCCTTAAACCATGCGGGCTTGGGTTTGGACTCGTCAAATGGCTTGGTGACAGGGTACGTGATGGGGTAATTGATTTGTAGCAACTTATTAAAAACAACACCCTGATGTTCCCTAATTGAGCCGTGATTGACGCTTGCGTTCCCCCGATTGTTCTAAGGTTTGATCAGTTGAGGAGGATGAGGTGCCCCTGCGGGTATAGATAGCGGCGCTAAGTGCCGCATATTGTTGTTTTTGGGATGTATTAACCACTTGACGCATTTAGTGTCCAATACCGGCCATTCAATCGCGATTCTTGTTCTTATTCTAGAATCGGTTTACTCGCCAAACGAATCTCTCCTTTTTATCCCCGACTATGTATTTTGATGTGTCCTTTGGCAATACGCCTCATGATGGCCAATATCCCTTTCCACTATCTCCGCCGAAGTGGTGACATTAAAGGTAACCTAAAACCCGCGAGCTATGCTTCGATGAGAGTCACCTAAAAGTGAGCGCCCCATGTCTTTTTCTTTCAGAGGGGTCTTCATTCGGCTTGCTAATGCATGCCACCATTGTAGGTAGCTAGTAAAGGTTTCCCCCTCACGTTGTTTCTCTTTGAGGAGATCTAAGGTGTCTGTATCCTTCTCCAAATTGAAAGAGAAGTAGGATACAAATTTTTTTGACAGGTCTGCAAAAGTTTTTATGGACCCTTTTTCGAGAGTCATGAACCAATCCAGGGCGTGGCTTGCCAGGCTTCATGGGAACAGTCGAAAGAGATAGTTGTCATTGTACATAACTTCTTGACACTGGGAGTAAAACTCCTGCAAGTGAGCCTTAGGGTCTTTGTTTCCCTTATATTTGTCAAACTTTGGTATCTCAAAATGTTTAGGAAATGGGATTAACGAGATGGAGGGATCGAATGGATATGGGCATATGTCTTCAGATTTGAATGATTGTTTGGTAGCCCCAGCTTGAAGGTCCTTCAGAGCAGCTTTGATTTCCAATAGATCCGAATTGGCCGGTGGCGGGTTGGGGGGATATTGATGATAGGATAATAAAGGATCCTATTGAGAAAGCGTCGGATTGTTGAAATATGGATTTGGATGGTTGGATGATGATATGCCTTGCTAGTAAGACGGGGGATTTTGTTGATATGAGGGCTGTTGTTGTGGGGTATAGTACGGATTTGTTTGATAAAAGTGTGGGGTAGGTTGTTGAGGAGCTTGGATGGGATGTTGCGTATTGGTTTGTTGGTGTTGAAGGTATTGGTGTGATTGTTGGGAGGTCGCATAAAGTGGTTGTTGGTGAAATTGCTGTTGATTGTGATATTAGTAGTGTTGGGGAGGTTGTTGTTGTGATGTCAAATGTTGTATGGGCCGAGATGGGATATTGTGTTGTGGTCGAGCCGGCGAATGCAAAATGGATGCGAGAAAAGGGGATATGGTCCAAGCAATAGGTCAAGATGGATTTCCTTGTGGTTGGTAGGGTGGTTGTTGTGAAGAGGCCAAAGTATTATGTATAGGTTGTTGCTGATGAGATGGTTGAGGTAGCGTAGAAGTGTTTTGTAAAGGGGATTGTTGGGTACCACCCGAAATGTTCAGCTGGGGTGTGCCTTGTGGAGGTAATTGAGGCAGAATGTTGGATTGGTGAAGCTGTTGAGATGGTAGATTTGTGGTCCTAGGAGGTGGAAGCGATGTGGTAAAGGAGGTGCCCCCAATGTTGACTGTAGGTTGATTCGAAGGAGGGGGTGTTGTTAACGTTAATGGCGGAGGTTGTGGAACATTTTGTGGCATACCATAGGCAAAAGGATTATTGGGATCAGGCACTTGAGGACCTCCCATAACTGAGGTCGAAGCATGTGGGGGATAGTTAACCTGATAGAGAACGACATTGCCAAATTTAGGTTGATGCCAACCCTCAACTGGAGGAACATTGGGGAAGTATGAACCTTCTGGTACATTTTGTGAACCTTGGAGTACGTTAGATGGGGCACCCCTATATTTGGACAAGTCAACAATCGAGGGGGGTTTGTCACCCTTCTCAATTAGGTGGACCAAGATTTCTCCCCCATGTTTTGCAAGCAGACGGTCAGTCATTTGCACATTGGTGGGATTACTAAAATGTTCCTCAAGTGTGAGTTCAGGTTGATTAGCCATACTCTCTTCACCGTGTGGTGAGTTGTTCTGATTTTCGGTGTTGGAGTGTGATGAAGTACCATTATGAGGATCCTATGGGACGTTCTTAGGATCTTGAGCAATATTTGCACCATTGGTGGGATTTGTATTGTTATTAAGGTCTTGAGACATGTTTGCTTGGGAATTTTGACCTTGTTGTTCCATTTGTCTCTTAACTTGTGACCTAGTTCGAACGGGCATGCAAATGTGCTATGGGTGGATTACAGAGATATTTTCGACGAATGACTTGGTTGTAGTTGGATGAGATGTGATTTTGATAGGATTTGGATTTTGGTCAGATTTTGTTTGGATATATTGGATTGGATCAGATTTTGATGGGATCGGATTTGGATTTGGCAAGATTGGATTTTGATTGAATTGGATTGGATTCTTAAAATCAATAGGATAACATTGGTTGAATGGATGTGATTTGATCGATTGGACAATTTGATCGAATGATTAGTTTTGATAGATTTGGATTATTGGATGGGTATGATTGGGCAATGAAAGATGTGAGAGAGACCTTAAGTTTGATCAAAGGAAGCTACCCTTAGTGACCTAGAGCTTTGATTGATTAAGAGGATGATTACGGCACCGAATCCACCTTAAGATAAGAATGGATTGATTGGGCCGAGGATGATAACTTACGACACCGAATTTACTTCGAGATGGAAGCAAATTTATTGGGGTCAAAGTTAAAGACTAATAATCAAATTCAAGTGTTATGGTCAGTTTGGGTAACCACTTTGTAATACAAGTTTAAGGTGGTTCGGTTATGAGTGGTGTTTGGTGATGTAAATGGTAAAATGGTGATGTTTGCTAGGTGATGGTATGGACTTTTGAATGGACTATGAGGAAATTAGGATGAATGGGTAGATTGAAGATGATTGTGGAGTATGAGTGGGGATTTAGATTGGTTAAACAAAGATTTGGAATGATAAGATGGAGGTTTAAACTGATCAAATGGAGGTTTTGGGAGGCTTAGAGTGACGAAAAGGAGGCTTAGGATGATGAGATAATGGTTGGGAATGATTAAATGATGGTTTAAAAGCTAAACGGATCTAAATGGGGTGATTTCAGGTGTTTAGGAGGGAAAATCCGCCCCTCTGCAGTTAAAAAAAAGGGTGCTTTCGCCTTTCTGCAGCAAAAACAGGGGCGCTTCTGCCCTTCCGTAGCAAAACAGGGGCGCTTCCACCTTTCTGCAGCAAAAATAGGGGCGGCGCTTCCACCCTTCTGCAGCAAAACAGGGGGGCTTCCGCCTTTTGTGCAGCAAAAATAGGGGCGCTTCCACCCTTCTGCAGCAAAAATAGGGGCGCTTCCACCTTTCTGCAGTAAGATAGAGCTTGGTTTCGATGGCAATAGCTATGGCAAGGACTCAAAATGACAAAATAAGGCCAATGTATCAAAGATTTCACGAGTTTTTCATAAGAAAACACTTCAAGCAAGCACAATCCTATGATTAATGTTAAGGGTATGGCCAGGAAAAATCTTAATCTAGGATGCACAAGGCTTCTAGGGAGTCCTCGATATACTCTCGGTACATGAGGCACAACCGTGAATACCAGCCCATCACAAGCATGAGTCGGGAACCCCAGCGAGATACTGAAAGGCTCAGACCAACTCTTCACGTCTATCTAGGTATCACCCTAGCTTCGATGCTTCGCCAATTATGACGTGACTGGATTGGGGTACAACTTTCATTCTCCCCCCTTTATATACCCCGCTGGTACGCGTAGTTGGAATCATCCCTTGGGGTGATGAAATCCCCAAGCAGGTCCCACTAGAAAGAAGACATTAACAGTTTCCAACTACTCCCCAGGCTCACACGAAGTGCAAGAGGAAAGTGAAAACAAATTAATGCCCCCTTGGGTGACACAATAATAGACAAGCACAACAAGCAATAAAGGTTACTTCCCCCTAATTAGACTATGTTCAAACAACAAGGATAATTTTTTCAAGAATTTGATCAAATAGATGGCCCTGCAAGCAAATGTTAGCTATCTTATCCTCCATTCTTGGTCAATTATGCCATAATATGCTCCCAAACTGTGTTGTTTTGGGGCGTAGCCACCTTTCTGTGGTAAAACAGGGCACTTCCGCCTTTATGCAGTAAAAACAGGGACGCTTTCGCCTTTCAACGGCAAAAGCGAGGGGCACTTCCACCTTTGCAATAAACGAGCTTCAGCCCAACCACCGCAGCAGCGTATATAAAAAGCGAGTAGCTTCCACCTTTTGCAGCAAAGCGAGAGTGCTTCCGGCCCATACGCGGCAAAATAGGCGCTTCCCGCCTTTTACGCGTAAGATGTTAGAGGAAAGACCGCACCAAAACAAAGGGCATATCACCCCTCACCGCAAGAAATTTGTCAGATTTTTAAAAGAAAAGTTGTATACTCTTGCCAAGAAAAGTGTTAGAAAAAGATCTTTAAACAAAAAAATGAAATGTCTCCTTCGCTACGACAGAATTGTTAGCCGAATCTTTTGGGTGCGGGCGTGACCGTGCTCTACAACAGATAAGAGGGCACTTCCACGCTTTGCTGCTGACGGCAAAGCAGGGCGCACCCGCTTTATGCGGCGACAAAAAGCAGGCGTTTCCATATACGCGACAAAGCAGGGGGCACTTCGCTAACTACGCTTAAAGCGGGCGTTACGCCCATACTGCCCGGCGAGAAGCAGGCGCTCCGCTTACTACGCAGCAAAACAATGGCGCTTCCACCCATACGCGATACAAAAGCGGAGGTGCTTCCATACTCTGCAACCTTTTTCTACATGCATCACAAATGAAGGTTAAATGCAAGAACCAGTTTGTGGGTCCCTGCGAATATGCAATGTAGCCCGCAGCGGAATTTTACCCTACAATGTGCAAAATAACTGAGAATGCAAGTGATAAAATACTAAGAACACTTCAATGATTAGCCTAAAGAGTGATAAAACAAGGAAATAGATGAAATACAAACGTAAATCAATTATACCTTCCTTGTTGTTGAAGACTCCTTGGTTGGCCCTTGATTTAGATGAATTTGTGTGCTCCTTGGATGGATTTTGATGTAGCTAGATGCAAGATTGAATGTGCAAGATGATCAAAGTGGATGGCTAAATGATAGCAAGTGCTTGAGAATGCAAATTGGCAGCATAAGGTTGCTCAAATTAAAAAGTGTTGAAAATGCCCTTGAAGAGGGGGTATTTATAGAAGAATTTGAATTCTCTAGAGAATTCAACGGTCAAGATTCATCCAACAAGGTCAAGATGAAGGGCTATGGTGAGTTGAGAACTCACAAGCCCTCACATCTTGACATGTGGATGGTGAAGTGGCTAAAGGGAGATGAGGTGTAAAATAGAGGTGGCCAAAGGTTTTGTGGGGTGGAGGAAGGACAAGTACCTTCCAAGTACATTGGGGAGTGAGAAGATTTCCTCAAAAGGGAATTTCTTATCCCCAAGTGAGAGTGAGAGGGACATTTGAGGAATTTTGGAATTTCTCAAAAATCTCCATGGGAAAAGGAGAGGTGGTTGGAGAAATAAATGTGAATTAAAAATTCACATTCTTGGGAGAGTCTAAAGGATAAAAGGTGAGCTCCAAAAGGGTGGGACTTGGTCATGTGTGGATGATGTGACAAGTCCAAAGTTTCTACAAAAGCCATGAATCTAGGACAAATAAATGTGAATTAAAAATTCACATGGGGAAGGGGGTCATTGCCAAAAGAAGGTGAATGCAAAGGTTGACTAAAAGGTGGTGCTAAATATGGCTAATGACCTTGGTTAAGGTTGTGCAAATATTGGATTAGAATAATTAATGGAAGATTAGAGGCAAGTGGCAAATGTAGGAGGATGTGACATTAATCTTTGATTAAGAGGATGCACATCATAATTATGAATTAATTAAATTAATTAGGGCAAGATCATGGAGGGTGTGACAAGAAGAATTTTAAATTGATTTTAAATCAAAAGAGTAAAAAAAATGATTAAATTAAATAAATTGGTGTATTTATTTAATTTAGAGAGGAAGAAGGTGAAAGATAAAGCATTTAATTACTAAATTAAATACTTTACAGATATAAGACAAAAGGTGCAATATTAATTTAATAAATTAATATTTAATATGATAGACGAAAATGGGGTAAATTTAATCATGTGGGAGTGATTAAATTTAGATGTCTACACCTATGAAATACCAAGAAAAGTAATTGAAACAGCTACAAATGTAGCAATGGAGCAAAAAATAAAGACCAAATGAAGCAACAACGAGTTGCTTAGAGAGCTAAAAAGCTCCCCCTGAATCCATGATAGAGCATTAAGAGAGAAAATATTGAGAGACAACTCCCAACTGAGAACAAAGTCTTTCAAAGACTTCCTTAGCCAAAGGCTTTGTAAAAATATCTGCAACCTGTGCTTGAGTAGATACATATTGCACAAAAACTTCATTAGCAAGTACCTTTTCATGAAGAAAATGAAATTTAATAGCAATGTGTTTTTTTCTAGAGTGCATAACTAGATTTTTGGACAAATTTATAGCACTAGTATTGTCACAAAAGATAGAAACTAGTTTTTCAACAGCAATACCCATATTAGACAACGTTTGTGCCATCCAAAGTAGTTGAGTATAGCAAGAAGTGGTAGCAATGTATTCTTCTTCTACTATAGAAAGTGACATGGAGTCCTGTTTCTTGCTATGTCATGCAACCAAACGATCACCAAGAAAGAATACAACACCACTGGTGCTTTTCATGTCATCTAAACAACCAACCTAATTAGCATCAGTATAGAACATCAAAGTGAAATCACTATTTCTAGGATACCAACAACCATAGTCAAGAGTACTCTGAATGTATTTAAAAATCCTTTTTACAGCTATAAGATGTGATTGTTTAGGAGCAGATTGAAAACGTGAAACCATACAAACTACTTGCATCAAATCAGGTCTTCCTTTGTCCTTGTGACAAAAAGGGGGAGAATATGATGGTTCAGTGGTTCAGATGGCTAATTTTTTGACATCAAAGACAAACAATCAGAAAACCAACAAACTCCCCCTTTGTCCTTGATGGAAAAAACTTAGCCATCTAAACCACTGAACCATCATATTCTCCCCCTTTTTGTCACAAGGACAAATGAAGAATAGCAAAGAATAAGGGTTGTCAGCAAAACAATATCAATGCAATGTGATTCAATATCAAAAATTTCTCAAAGCTAGATGTGTGGTTTGAATAAACATAAGATTTGCTACTCAAATATCATGTGAAGAAAACTTGCAAAAGATCAAGTTAATATACCACAAAATGAACTGGATATACCCAAATAATCATGTATAAATGCATATCCTACTATAATGAACATATGGCAACCATCAATACCATCATATAAAAACTAAAATTAACTACAAATAAGTGCTTGTCATGAAACATGTGAACCAATTGTTCACAATATGTGTCACCCAGATCATATAAATGTGTCATCAAATCCAGTGTTGTCATCAAAGAAAAATAATCACGATAAACATACGAAAGCCAAATAACCAATGAATCTTCCTACAAACACAAATAGAGAAACAAACAAAAATAGTTAAGCGAGTTGTAAGAGAGCAACCATAGAACCAAACTCTCCCTAAAAAGAAACTTCACATAAACACTGGTACAAATATTCCTTTCTAAGCACCATATGTAGTGGTCCAATTAATAGTGAACCATAGGTCACCATTTCTTTTCTCAAGCTTATTGCAAATGTGCAAATTCTTCAATTAGTGACGGTATCTTTGATTCATTAACTTACTGCACATTTTTCCATGAACGAAATATCATAATAGAACACATTATGATGATAGACCAATCGAATTTATTGGAAAATGAAACACTAAAGTATACTACTTCCAAATAAATCTAACAAGGTTTATATACATCAAGCAAGTGGATACCATTGCATACTCAAAACTTACTTACTGAGCCAGTAGTATGATTATTAGGCCAACACATTTTCATTGTATCAAACCTTGTTCTTTAGACAACCACTAAAGCTCCTTTCATCCTGAGCACCACACAATGACACAAATCATCCAAATTGGTATCACGCAGTCCACACAACATCTGCATACAAGTCTCAAGTCACAATATAACTCCAAACAACTAGTGTCCTATAATAATCAACTATCAAAAGAAAGTAATGATCACTAGAGCCATATTGAAATCTTCATCATCCAAGAATGTACAAACTTCTACCAATGTTGTTTGTCTATTCTCAAGAGTATAATTTTATGTATACAAACTCTGTACCAACATAATCAATGTCTAGAACCTGTTTTGTCAAAAAACTTCACTGCTGCACCTACAACCACAACTCCAAAAAACACCTATAAAATCTAAATTTTGTATAGATATAGAAAATTCATATTATGTTGTTCTTGATCAATCAACATCTATAGACAACACTTGAACCTCAGATACATCCTATACAACTTTTGAGACCTTCTTGAATGTTGTTCATGTTTTCCAAGCACAACACTGTAGAACTCACTATCAAACAACATGTACTATTAATGTCTTTCAGCTAACTTCCTCTATCATTATTCCAATTAAGACCTCAAACAACTCATTTTCTTATCATTATTTATTGTTGAAACTTCATTTATATAGATGTAGACACGTAAAATGTACCGATTGGCATTGTGCAGTTGATCTCAACTTCTAACAATGTTTCATCCCGAATCATCCCTTGGTCTAACCATTTAATCAAATTCCCTTATTTGATTAAATTCATCAATATTCTTCTCTTAATTAAATAAATTATTTTATCTAATTGAGTCTCTCCCTTTTTGTTAATTAAATCAATCACCTGATCTAATTATCCCTAGTTAATTAAATAATCAACTTTATTTGATTAAATCTCTAAAGCCAATCTATTAAATTAAATAAATTAAAACCTTATTTAATTTAATCTAACATCATCTCTTTTAATTAAATAAATCAAAATCTTTATTTAATTAATCTCTTGTCACATTCTTCTCATTATTTGGTTTAAATAAATCCATAAATTTGAGTCAAATAAGTCACATCAACTAATCTCCTATTAAATTAATTGACCCTTGATTAATTTAATCTCTTATCATGTCCCATCCTCTATATTTTGCAAGTTGCACATGAAAATAGATTTAATTGATTTATTAAATCTCTATTTTCCTCACAGGGTATCTTTTGGAATATTCCTCCAAAGTTTGAATTCAAAAATTCCAAGTTGACATGTACATCCAACAAGGCATTTACTTCATCTTACATGTCCTTTTTCTTGAGCCAAGTGGCATTTATTGCATTTTCCCTTCCCTCTTACATGTCATTTCAACAAATTTGAAATTCAAAAATAGGCATTTATTGGCACAATCATCAAAAATTGCACATCCTTCATCCACTCATGGATTGACAAGTGGCATCTTGCCATTGGATGAATGTTAGTCCCACATTGCTCAAATTTGGGCATTCATCCTTCAATATCATCTATAAATAAAGAGGTGCTAGTTCGTTTGATCATCCACAAATTATGTAAAGTTACCATGCTCAAATATCTATCAAATTTCATCAATCACCATTGAATCTTAGCTAGGTTATGCAAGTTTTTGGCTTGGAGCACTCTTCAACATCATCAAAATGGATCAACTATCATCAACATATCAAGCTTGCATCATAGGGATTGGGAAAGGGCCAATTTTCACATCAAATTGGCACCAATTCCCCCATGGGATCATGTGTTTGCTATTCTAATTAGGATTCAATCTTTAGTTTGTTATTTTCATTATGTTCTTCATTGTTTATTTCCTAATTTGAACTTCATGAATGGATTTCATGGGGAATCCTTGTTCTACCTTGCAATCTCTAATCTAATGTGTTCATTCTTATTGTTTTGCAGGTACTAGGATTGGGGTTCGCACAATAGATTAAACAAAGCACTATATTAAATATCAAATAACTGTTAAACATGATTTCAATGTGTTAAACAATGGTGAGACTGGTCAATCAAGATAACAAGATTTGATGGAAATTAAAATGAATATTGCTTCACTGTTCAAGTATCTTTATCTCATGTATCTCTTGAGAAACGCATACCATCACTGATTCTGTCAAACACAGACAAAAAGTATTATTTCTACTGGCACAATCAATATATTGCAGCAAAGCAAAGCTAATAACAATTTTTCCACAAATGACAGGAAGTGTAATTGTGTCACAAGTATCCTTTACTATGGACACTTCCAAAGAAACATAAAGCACCAAATACTTCAACATCAATAGTCATATGATAAATTGTCCTCTAACAAAATGATGATATATATGAACCATAGCATTAAGACAGTTATTATCAACTCGTTGTCACTGTTATTCCCAACATAGACAAGGAGAACACAAACAAAAATATGACACATCTATTTCTTTCACTTTGATGATAAATAAGTAATGAAACAACAAGATGCAACTACTCTTTATTTGATATCAATGGGGTTGTTTTATAATGCATTAATTGTCTCCCCCTGTCTTCATACTTCCTTTTAAATGCTTAGAAATGGTTCTTGTGCAGCATGCACAAGATTTAGTTCTTCCTCTTTCTTTCCTTGCTTTCTTCTCTAGACCCTCAATGATTCTTTCCTTGGCTTAAGCAGATTATCAAATTCTTTGTTGCTTCCAGATGCTTCCTCCCATTGACCCCTACAAAAATTTGCTTTATGTCCAAAGTCATTACATCTATAACATACAGTCAAAGATTTATAATATCTTTTGTCACCCTTTAGAGATAGTTTATCACAGTTTCTTGCATATGACCTAATTGACTACATTTGAAGCATGTGATACTATCACAGTACCTTTTCCTATCACTTTTCTTCACTTTAAACAAACATTTAGATGCTTTATGGCCATACTCAAAACATGAGTAACAATATCTTGAAAAAGAATAATTATACACCATCAATTTACCCTGCCAGGCAGAAGGAGATCTTGTAAATTTGTTTGTTCTATTCCTTCCTCCTCTATTGATATTCTTGTGTTTTTTGTTTCCTGCAATTTTAGAATCAACAACATGAAAGTTTAAATCTTTCTTTGTTCTAGATTTTTTTCTAACCTTAGAGCATTGTCCTTCCTCTAAGCCTAGACCAATTTTGTCACTTGGAGATTTTTGTGCACCAATAATTTTATCCAAAGGCATAGAACCATTCTCATTGACTTTCTCATCACTTAATTGTTTTGATTCTTTATCAATGTTCCTTAGTAGAACTACTTGCAACTCAAGTTTTTCTATACTCTATTCTTTTTCTTTAAGTTGATTTCTAACTACTTCCTCAATCTTTCTAACTTCTTCAACTTGTATCTTTGCTTCTATAAGACTTGAACATACCTTATATTTGATATCCTTTTCTTGTTGAAGCTGCCTCTTTAAATTTTGGATCTCTCTTCTAAGCTATTTAATTTACAATCTAAAGCACACAGGAGTTCATCTTCCAAATCTACCTCATTCTCTTGTTCAACATATTATTTTCCAGAATTCACTTCAATCAAAAATTGATCTACTTCTTCATTCATGTCTTGGCCATTTGAATGTTCCTCAATAATCTCTATATATTTAAACTCAATATGATTTTCTTTAGAACTATGAGAATTTTCACAAGCACTACTTACAGATGAGTCACAACTTGCTTGAGTTTTCAAATATATCTCTTCTTTCAACTCACCATCCTGATACATTTCAATCAGTCTATCCCAAACTTCCTTTGCATTTCTACATTGCATAACCTTAGCAACAATTTCATTTGGAAAACTATTGAAAATAGCATCTAGAGCCCTAGCATTGGATTCAAGGACTGTCTTTTCCCCATGTGTGGAAGGAGATGTTACAGATAAAGTGCAACCTCTTTCTATTGTTTCCCATACATCAAACCCTAAGGAGGACAGATAAGTTTTCATATGATGCTTCCGTAGAATAAAGTTGGTACCTTCAAACTGAAGTGTATTAAACATAGGATACTTTAACATTTCTGATTTTTTGTTAATGATCTCTTCTTCATCACTTCTTGCACTAGGTTCAAACAAAGCTCGATTGTTAGTGTTTTGTTGTGAACTTATTTTTCCCTTATTCCTACTACCTTTTGCCATATCAGACACAACACTTCAATACCAAAAACCCTTAAATCAAACAGACTTAAGTCACAAAAGTATCTTCTTGAATTCAAGATATGTTTGACAAAACTTCCAAATACCAGAATCAATCCTAGGTAGTTAACCCTAATGCAAGACCCTACGATTTGATACCAATTGTTGGAAGATGAATTACTCTGAGAGGGGGGATGAATTAGAGTAATGTACAATTTTTCAAACTTTTAACTTCATGAGGAAATTAAACAATGACCTTGAGACAACTTTATGAAACTTCTTAACTTGCAAAGTGAGCTCTAACACATCAAAGAAATTTTAGCAAAATAACAAATTGATAAAAGACATACATAACAATGTCAAAGCATGATATTGATTGTTCATGTAAACTTGATTGAACAATTCCTTTTAATTCTTTATTTCCACAAGACTTCATGTATATTTTGAACAAGTTTATAATAGAATGAAATGTTTAGCCAAGTATCAAAGCATTGCATGAATTGTATTGAAAAATGACATAATGAAAAACATTAACACTTAAGCACATGGGTTGAAACAGAAATGCATAGATTTCACCACATAACACATTATTTTCCTAAGTGGAAAAACCCTCTTGGGGTATAAAAAACCACTCATAAATTGATCTTTTTATTCATTCAAAAGAGCACCAACTTTGTAACAATGTGGAGCACCAACTCCAAGGACAAATTGAAGAACCCACTTCAAGCTAGGAGCACCAACCCCTTTTGCAAAGTTTCTCTATGAAAATGCAAACTATTAATACCTTATAACTGCACTAATGTCTCCAATTACAAAATATCAACAAAGTAAAAATATATGATTTTCAATAATGCCCACTAAAAAGTGTATTGAATATGACAATACAAAAGAATAACCTCACTAAAAATTGTATGTAATCTTTGTATTACAAGCAAAGATGTAAACAATATGTTAGGGTTAGAGATGGCAGATCTAACAATTAAATGCAGATTTTATATAAAAATAGAGAAACTAAATCATGCACAGAATAAATCATAACACAAAGATTTAACGTGGTTCACCCAATCCGGGCTACATCCACCAAACCGCAGCCATCCAATACTTTTATTATCCAGTGAAAAACCTTATTACAATCTTGCGAATAATCGCGTTTTTCATCATACTGAAATACCCATCCGAACCCCTTTTTACCAAGCTTAGAAGCTTCCAGATTTTAGGGTTCTACAAAATTGGATTTTTCTCTTTTTCATTGATTTTTCCCTTTTCGTGATCACGCGAAAAGTAGGAAGAAAATTTTTCGGGTTGCCGCCTCAACCACCGGGTTCAACTCCACTGACCCCGGCGAGGGACGGGGGCCGGTGTACAAGATACCATGGGCTATACAGTATAGC
>VDFB02111465.1:0-12063 GCA_007258455.2 Sequoia sempervirens | reverse complement strand
TTGCTCTCTTACAACTCGCTTAACTATTTTTGTTTGTTTCTCTATTTGTGTTTGTAGGAAGATTCATTGGTTATTTGGCTTTCGTATGTTTATCGTGATTATTTTTCTTTGATGACAACACTGGATTTGATGACACATTTATATGATCTGGGTGACACATATTGTGAACAATTGGTTCACATGTTTCATGACAAGCACTTATTTGTAGTTAATTTTAGTTTTTATATGATGGTATTGATGGTTGCCATATGTTCATTATAGTAGGATATGCATTTATACATGATTATTTGGGTATATCCAGTTCATTTTGTGGTATATTAACTTGATCTTTTGCAAGTTTTCTTCACATGATATTTGAGTAGCAAATCTTATGTTTATTCAAACCACACATCTAGCTTTGAGAAATTTTTGATATTGAATCACATTGCATTGATATTGTTTTGCTGACAACCCTTATTCTTTGCTATTCTTCATTTGTCCTTGTGACAAAAAGGGGGAGAATATGATGGTTCAGTGGTTTAGATGGCTAAGTTTTTTCCATCAAGGACAAAGGGGGAGTTTGTTGGTTTTCTGATTGTTTGTCTTTGATGTCAAAAAATTAGCCATCTGAACCACTGAACCATCATATTCTCCCCCTTTTTGTCACAAGGACAAAGGAAGACCTGATTTGATGCAAGTAGTTTGTATGGTTTCACGTTTTCAATCTGCTCCTAAACAATCACATCTTATAGCTGTAAAAAGGATTTTTAAATACATTCAGAGTACTCTTGACTATGGTTGTTGGTATCCTAGAAATAGTGATTTCACTTTGATGTTCTATACTGATGCTAATTAGGTTGGTTGTTTAGATGACATGAAAAGCACCAGTGGTGTTGTATTCTTTCTTGGTGATCGTTTGGTTGCATGACATAGCAAGAAACAGGACTCCATGTCACTTTCTATAGTAGAAGAAGAATACATTGCTACCACTTCTTGCTATACTCAACTACTTTGGATGGCACAAACGTTGTCTAATATGGGTATTGCTGTTGAAAAACTAGTTTCTATCTTTTGTGACAATACTAGTGCTATAAATTTGTCCAAAAATCTAGTTATGCACTCTAGAAAAAAACACATTGCTATTAAATTTCATTTTCTTCATGAAAAGGTACTTGCTAATGAAGTTTTTGTGCAATATGTATCTACTCAAGCACAGGTTGCAGATATTTTTACAAAGCCTTTGGCTAAGGAAGTCTTTGAAAGACTTTGTTCTCAGTTGGGAGTTGTCTCTCAATATTTTCTCTCTTAATGCTCTATCATGGATTCAGGGGGAGCTTTTTAGCTCTCTAAGCAACTCGTTGTTGCTTCATTTGGTCTTTATTTTTTGCTCCATTGCTACATTTGTAGCTGTTTCAATTACTTTTCTTGGTATTTCATAGGTGTAGACATCTAAATTTAATCACTCCCACATGATTAAATTTACCCCATTTTCGTCTATCATATTAAATATTAATTTATTAAATTAATATTGCACCTTTTGTCTTATATCTGTAAAGTATTTAATTTAGTAATTAAATGCTTTATCTTTCACCTTCTTCCTCTCTAAATTAAATAAATACACCAATTTATTTAATTTAATCATTTTTTTTACTCTTTTGATTTAAAATCAATTTAAAATTCTTCTTGTCACACCCTCCATGATCTTGCCCTAATTAATTTAATTAATTCATAATTATGATGTGCATCCTCTTAATCAAAGATTAATGTCACATCCTCCTACATTTGCCACTTGCCTCTAATCTTCCATTAATTATTCTAATCCAATATTTGCACAACCTTAACCAAGGTCATTAGCCATATTTAGCACCACCTTTTTAGTCAACCTTTGCATTTACCTCTTTCTAGCATTGACCCTCTTTCCCATGTGAATTTTTAATTCACATTTATTTATCCTAGATTCTATGGCTTCTAGAACCTTGGACTTGTCACATCATCTACATGTGACCAAGTCCCACCTTTTTGGAGCTCACCTTTTATCCTTTAGACTCTCCTAAGAATGTGAATTTTTAATTCACATTTATATTTTCAACCACCTCTCCTTTTCCCATGGAGATTTTTGAGGAATTCCAAAATTCCTCAAATGTCCCTTTCACTCTCACTTGGAGACAAAGAATCCCTTTTTGAGGAAATCTTCTCACTCCCCAAGGTGCTTGGAAGGTACTTGTCCTTCCTCCACCTCATGTACCTTTTGGCCACCTCACTTACACCTCATCTCCCTTTAGCCACTTCACCATCCACATGTCAAGATGTGAGGGCTTGTGAGTTCTCAACTCACCATAGCCCTTCATCTTGACCTTGTTGGATGAATCTTGACCGTTGAATTCTCTAGAGAATTCAAATTCTTCTATAAATACCCCCTCTTCAAGGGCATTTTCAACACTTTTTAATTTGAGCAACCTTATGCTGCCAATTTGCATTCTCAAGCACTTGCTATCATTTAGCCATCCACTTTGATCATCTTGCACATTCAATCTTGCATCTAGCTACATCAAAATCCATCCAAGGAGCACACAAATCCATCAAAATCAAGGGCCAACCAAGGCATCTTCAACAACAAGGAAGGTATAATTGATTTACGTTTGTATTTCATCTCTTTTCCTTGTTTTATCACTCTTTAGGCTAATCATTGAAGTGTTCTTAGTATTTTATCATTTGCATTTTTAGTTATTTTGCACATTAGAATAGGGTAAAATTCCAAGGTACACATTTCTGGCATGCCCGGTGGGACCCACAAACGGGTTCTTGCATTTAACCTTCATTTGTGATAAGTATTTTGTAGAAAAAGGTTGCAGAAGGGCGGAAGCACCCTCTGTTTTACTGCAGAAGGGTGGAAGCGCCATTGTTTTTGCTGCAGAAAGGCGGAAGCGCCCCTGTTTCTGCTGCAGAAGGGCAGAAACGTCCCTGTTTTTGCTGCAGAAAGGCGGAAGTGCCCCTGTTTTGCTGCAGAAGGGTGGAAACGCCCCTGTTTTTGCTGCATAAAGGGAAAAAGTGCCCCTGTTTTTGCTGCAGAAAGGTGGAAGTGCCCTCTTATCTGTTGTAGAAAGGCGGTCACGCCCTATATCTGAAAAGTTGATTTTGGCTAACAATTTGCTGCAGTTAGGCGTATATTTCATTTTGCTTAAAAGATCTTTTCTAACACTTTCTTGCAGTAGGGCATACAACTTTTCTTTTTAAAAATCTGATAAATTTTCTTGCAGAGGGGTGGATATGCCCTTTTTGTTTTTGAAAGACTCTTTTCCTCTAACATTTTGCTGCAGAAAGGTGGAAGCGCCCCTATTTTTGCTGCAGAAGGGCGGAAGCACCCCTGTTTTTGCTGCAAAAAGGTGGAAGCGCCCCTGTTTTTGTTGCAGAAGGGCGGAAGCGCCCCTGTTTTTATTGCAGAAAGGTGGAAGTGCCCCTGTTTTGCCGTTGAAAGGCGAAAGCGTCCCTGTTTTTACTGCATAAAGGCGGAAGTGCCCTGTTTTACCACAGAAAGGTGGCTACGCCCCAAAACAACACAGTTTGGGAGCATATTATGGCATAATTGACCAAGAATGGAGGATAAGATAGCTAACATTTGCTTGCAGGGCCATCTATTTGATCAAATTCTTGAAAAAATTATCCTTGTTGTTTGAACATAGTCTAATTAGGGGGAAGTAACCTTTATTGCTTGTTGTGCTTGTCTATTATTGTGTCACCCAAGGGGGCATTAATTTGTTTTCACTTTCCTCTTGCACTTCGTGTGAGCCTGGGGAGTAGTTGGAAACTGTTAATGTCTTCTTTCTAGTGGGACCTGCTTGGGGATTTCATCACCCCAAGGGATGATTCCAACTACGCGTACCAGCGGGGTATATAAAGGGGGGAGAATGAAAGTTGTACCCCAATCCAGTCACGTCATAATTGGCGAAGCATCGAAGCTAGGGTGATACCTAGATAGACGTGAAGAGTTGGTCTGAGCCTTTCAGTATCTCGCTGGGGTTCCCGACTCATGCTTGTGATGGGCTGGTATTCACGGTTGTGCCTCATGTACCGAGAGTATATCGAGGACTCCCTAGAAGCCTTGTGCATCCTAGATTAAGATTTTTCCTGGCCATACCCTTAACATTAATCATAGGATTGTGCTTGCTTGAAGTGTTTTCTTATGAAAAACTCGTGAAATCTTTGATACATTGGCCTTATTTTGTCATTTTGAGTCCTTGCCATAGCTATTGCCATCGAAACCAAGCTCTATCTTACTGCAGAAAGGTGGAAGCGCCCCTATTTTTGCTGCAGAAGGGTGGAAGCGCCCCTATTTTTGCTGCACAAAAGGCGGAAGCCCCCCTGTTTTGCTGCAGAAGGGTGGAAGCGCCGCCCCTATTTTTGCTGCAGAAAGGTGGAAGCGCCCCTGTTTTGCTACGGAAGGGCAGAAGCGCCCCTGTTTTTGCTGCAGAAAGGCGAAAGCACCCTTTTTTTTAACTGCAGAGGGGCGGATTTTCCCTCCTAAACACCTGAAATCACCCCATTTAGATCCGTTTAGCTTTTAAACCATCATTTAATCATTCCCAACCATTATCTCATCATCCTAAGCCTCCTTTTCGTCACTCTAAGCCTCCCAAAACCTCCATTTGATCAGTTTAAACCTCCATCTTATCATTCCAAATCTTTGTTTAACCAATCTAAATCCCCACTCATACTCCACAATCATCTTCAATCTACCCATTCATCCTAATTTCCTCATAGTCCATTCAAAAGTCCATACCATCACCTAGCAAACATCACCATTTTACCATTTACATCACCAAACACCACTCATAACCGAACCACCTTAAACTTGTATTACAAAGTGGTTACCCAAACTGACCATAACACTTGAATTTGATTATTAGTCTTTAACTTTGACCCCAATAAATTTGCTTCCATCTCGAAGTAAATTCGGTGTCGTAAGTTATCATCCTCGGCCCAATCAATCCATTCTTATCTTAAGGTGGATTCGGTGCCGTAATCATCCTCTTAATCAATCAAAGCTCTAGGTCACTAAGGGTAGCTTCCTTTGATCAAACTTAAGGTCTCTCTCACATCTTTCATTGCCCAATCATACCCATCCAATAATCCAAATCTATCAAAACTAATCATTCGATCAAATTGTCCAATCGATCAAATCACATCCATTCAACCAATGTTATCCTATTGATTTTAAGAATCCAATCCAATTCAATCAAAATCCAATCTTGCCAAATCCAAATCCGATCCCATCAAAATCTGATCCAATCCAATATATCCAAACAAAATCTGACCAAAATCCAAATCCTATCAAAATCACATCTCATCCAACTACAACCAAGTCATTCGTCGAAAATATCTCTGTAATCCACCCATAGCACATTTGCATGCCCGTTCGAACTAGGTCACAAGTTAAGAGACAAATGGAACAACAAGGTCAAAATTCCCAAGCAAACATGTCTCAAGACCTTAATAACAATACAAATCCCACCAATGGTGCAAATATTGCTCAAGATCCTAAGAACGTCCCATAGGATCCTCATAATGGTACTTCATCACACTCCAACACCGAAAATCAGAACAACTCACCACACGGTGAAGAGAGTATGGCTAATCAACCTGAACTCACACTTGAGGAACATTTTAGTAATCCCACCAATGTGCAAATGACTGACCGTCTGCTTGCAAAACATGGGGGAGAAATCTTGGTCCACCTAATTGAGAAGGGTGACAAACCCCCCTCGATTGTTGACTTGTCCAAATATAGGGGTGCCCCATCTAACGTACTCCAAGGTTCACAAAATGTACCAGAAGGTTCATACTTCCCCAATGTTCCTCCAGTTGAGGGTTGGCATCAACCTAAATTTGGCAATGTCGTTCTCTATCAGGTTAACTATCCCCCACATGCTTCGACCTCAGTTATGGGAGGTCCTCAAGTGCCTGATCCCAATAATCCTTTTGCCTATGGTATGCCACAAAATGTTCCACAACCTCCGCCATTAACGTTAACAACACCCCCTCCTTCGAATCAACCTACAGTCAACATTGGGGGCACCTCCTTTACCACATCGCTTCCACCTCCTAGGACCACAAATCTACCATCTCAACAGCTTCACCAATCCAACATTCTGCCTCAATTACCTCCACAAGGCACACCCCAGCTGAACATTTCGGGTGGTACCCAACAATCCCCTTTACAAAACACTTCTACGCTACCTCAACCATCTCATCAGCAACAACCTATACATAATACTTTGGCCTCTTCACAACAACCACCCTACCAACCACAAGGAAATCCATCTTGACCTATTGCTTGGACCATATCCCCTTTTCTCGCATCCATTTTGCATTCGCCGGCTCGACCACAACACAATATCCCATCTCGGCCCATACAACATTTGACATCACAACAACAACCTCCCCAACACTACTAATATCACAATCAACAGCAATTTCACCAACAACCACTTTATGCGACCTCCCAACAATCACACCAATACCTTCAACACCAACAAACCAATACGCAACATCCCATCCAAGCTCCTCAACAACCTACCCCACACTTTTATCAAACAAATCCGTACTATACCCCACAACAACAGCCCTCATATCAACAAAATCCCCCGTCTTACTAGCAAGGCATATCATCATCCAACCATCCAAATCCATATTTCAACAATCCGACGCTTTCTCAATAGGATCCTTTATTATCCTATCATCAATATCCCCCCAACCCGCCACCGGCCAATTCGGATCTATTGGAAATCAAAGCTGCTCTGAAGGACCTTCAAGCTGGGGCTACCAAACAATCATTCAAATCTGAAGACATATGCCCATATCCATTCGATCCCTCCATCTCGTTAATCCCATTTCCTAAACATTTTGAGATACCAAAGTTTGACAAATATAAGGGAAACAAAGACCCTAAGGCTCACTTGCAGGAGTTTTACTCCCAGTGTCAAGAAGTTATGTACAATGACAACTATCTCTTTCGACTGTTCCCATGAAGCCTGGCAAGCCACGCCCTGGATTGGTTCATGACTCTCGAAAAAGGGTCCATAAAAACTTTTGCAGACCTGTCAAAAAAATTTGTATCCTACTTCTCTTTCAATTTGGAGAAGGATACAGACACCTTAGATCTCCTCAAAGAGAAACAACGTGAGGGGGAAACCTTTACTAGCTACCTACAATGGTGGCATGCATTAGCAAGCCGAATGAAGACCCCTCTGAAAGAAAAAGACATGGGCACTCTTTTCGTGGAAAACTCTCATCCTGACATGGCTCATAATTTTAGGTTACACTGTGTCACCACTTTCGCGGAGATAGTGGAAAAGGGACCCATCCTTGAACGTGCCCTTATTGCCAAAGGACACATCAAAATACATAGTCAGGATAAAGAGAGGTCATTTGGCGATAAACCACGATTCTAGAATAAGAACAAGAATGCAGTGAATGACGGCGTGACAGACACTAAACACGTCCAAGTGGTTAATACATCCCAAAAACAACAACCATCTGTACCCAACGCCATATCTATACCACAGGGGGCACCTCATCCTCCTCAACAGTCAAACCAGAACAATCAGGGGAACACCAAACGTCAATACGCTCAATTAGGAGAACATCTAAGTGTTGTTTTTAATAAGTTGCTACAAATCAATTACCCCATCACGTACCCTGTCACCAAGCCATTTGACGAGTCCAAACCCAAGCCCGCATGGTTTAAGGAAAATGAGTATTGTGAGTTCCATAAAATCAAGGGACACTCTTTGAATAAGTGTCAGGGTCTAAAAAACCATGTCCAAGATCTCATTGATCGAGGAGATATCAAGGTGGACACCAGTCAAGCCTCATCGTCCAATGCTCAATTGCAGATATATCAGAATGCCTTTCTGAACCATAATCAAGGCCCAAGCACATCTAGCAGTAATCCCCAAGGAAACAACACAAATAATGTGAACTACAAGAATGTGCCCTTCAATTATGAGGGTGTTATTCATTACATTGAGTAGATGGAACCCCGTGTATCCATGATACATGTTAAAGCCAAAGACCCTCAATGTGCTGTTACTACATGAAGAGCCCACATCACTATCCCTGCAGCCTCTGCACCCACCCAATCAACTCCTGTAAGCTCTCAGTACAACATCCTTGATCACTTAAGAAAGACCCCATCTCATATATCCATTTTGGATTTGCTTAAGTCTTCCCCGATACATCAAGAAATCCTCAATAGAGCCCTGCAGGAAACCCATGTGCCAAATGACATCGACCCAATGCAATTCCAAGCTTTGGTGGGACATTTGGCTTTATCTCATCAACTGCACTTCGGCCACAATGATATGCCAAACATCGATGTCAATCATAATCGCCCCTTACATATCGAAGTCGTGGTTGCTCACCATAAAATGAAAAGAGTCTTGGTAGATAATGGCTCTGCCCTCAATTTGTGTACTTTGAAATTCATAAAACAGGTGGGGTATACTCAAGCGGACTTAAGTAACCAGATCATCACAATCAAAGCCTATGATAATGCAGAAAGAAATTCAGAGGGAATTATTAGTCTTCCTATCCAAGTGGGACCTATGCTTCAATAAACTACCTGTCATGTCTTTGATATGGACTTACCATATAATCTCCTCCTTGGCCGCCCATGGCTCCATGCTATGCAAGCCGTCCCCTCCACGTACCATTAGTGCCTAAAATTCCTCATCAACAGACAAGAAGTCACCATCTACGCTAACCCCCAACCATTTGAATATTGCCGCGCTTTAGAAGCGTCATTTCCCCATTTACATTATTGTCCCGGGGTTGAAATGGGGGCATCCCACTCATCATCTGCTAATCCATCCTCACTGCGATGACCACTCCATCCTCCACCACTGATCCTATGGTCACCAAAGTCCAGATCATTGACAAAGGGTGTGGTGAATACGAAATGCATACAGCTCTCAAGGTAGCAACCATGCCACCATCGCCACACGAGTATGGTCAACCTTCTAATGCTACACAAAAGGAAGACAAGACTATCACCTTCAGTGGTAAAGACATCCCTACCACCACTTTCAGATCCCCAAGTGTCAAGATAGATGCACCAGAAGAGGACATAAGCCAATGGGTCTACCAAGAAGAACCCCAGCCGGACCCTCCTCTAAAGGAATATTTTCAGGAAGCATATCTGTGGTTAGCTAAGTTTGCAAAAAAATATAACTACCAAGGTAGGGGCCTAGGTAAAGAAGAAAAAGGGCGGTTGCAACCTATTGATACACCAAAGCTACCAAAAACATAGGCATTGGGTATAACAAGAAATAGAAAAGCCCTGCAACATCATCTAATACTTCCAATAGTATCACCGTGGACGATGTCTCATTGGAAGAAATACCCGAGGAGGAATCCATCATACGTGTGTACGATGACGTCGATCACACCGACTTATCATCCATGTTCGAATGCCTATCCGTCTGCACCATTAGCCTATCCCTTTGTCACCCTGAGCTTATTGATTGGGACCTACGTAATACCACACCTATCAATATGTCTGCAGATACATATGTCAACCTTATGGGATTGGGGGAGGATGAATACTCCAGTCGCAAAAATAAGAATAAGAAAAGTAAAAAATGGTCATCTAGTGAAAACCTCCCTGAGGCGCTTCCTGACCTTGAAAAAGTAAAAATAAAGAATGCATCTAATGGTGAAAACCTTGAAGAGGCATCAAAAGATGGAGATGTTCATCTTCCCCTTGTAGGAACTCAGTTATCCGCCCGATCATCCATTCTAATTGAAGAGACTCAAGAAGTTAATCTGGGTACTGCTGAAAATCCTAAAATCACCTATGTGGCTAAGTCACTCTCAGAACAAGAGTATCCAGTCATCATGCAGCTACTTCGAGAGGAAATCATCAACTTTTCTTGGTCATCTTCAGACATGCCAGGTTTAGACCCTGCCTTAGTGGTTCATCATCTAGACGTTCGACCAGATGCCAAGCCTGTCAAACAAAAGCTTCGTAAGATGCATCTGCAGGTCGCATTATTAGTCAAAAAAGAATTGGAAAAGTTACTAGAGACAGGTTTTATTAGACCAATTGACTATTTCGAGTGGATCTCAAATATAGTACCAGTTGCCAAACCAAATGGAGACATTCGGGTCTACATAGACTTCAGGGATCTTAACAAAGCCTGCCCAAAAGACGATTTCCCTCTGCCTAATATTGACATGTTGGTCGACCTGACAGCAGGAAATGAGATGTTATCACTTATGGATGGCTTCTCTGGTTATAATCAAATTCGAATCGCACCTGAAGACCAACATAAGACCGCCTTCACAACACCTTGGGGTACTTTCTGTTACAATGTTATGCCCTTTGGTCTCAAAAATGCGGGGGCAACATATCAGAGAGCGATGACAGTCATCTTCCACGACCTCATCCATATTATCATGGAGGATTATGTTGATGACTTGCTAGGAAAATCAAAAACACGAGCATAACATCCTACTATCCTGAAGCAGATCTTTGAACGGTTAGAACATTACAAGCTGCGGCTAAATCTAGAAAAGTGTGTCTTTGGGGTTACATCAGGAAAATTGTTGGGTTTTATAGTCTCCCGAAGGGGTATTGAAGTTGATCCCGCCAAAGTAAAGGCTATTCTGGACATGCCACCTCCACGCAATCTGAAGCAGTTAAGAAGCCTCCAGGGGAAGATGCAGTCCATCTGTCGATTCATAGCCCAGCTAGCAGATAAATGTCAGCCATTCACCCATCTTTTGAAGAAAGACTCCACCTTCTGATGGACCCAGCAGTGTCAGATGAGTTTAAAAAAAATTAAGGAATATTTAGCTCATCCACCGATCTTGATGCCGCCTATTCTAGGAAAACCCCTCCTGCTTTACATCTCTGCTACTTCAGTCACACTGGGGGCATTGTTGGCACAACATGATGAGTCGTTCAAAGAGAGGGCAATCTACTACATCAGTCGAACATTGGTTGGCTATGAGTTAAATTACTCCCCCAAGGAAAAATATTGCCTTGCACTAGTCTTCAACACACAGAAACTCCGTCATTACATGCTCAGCCATCCAGTCAAAATAATAGCTAAAATTTATCCCCTGAAGTATTTGTTATCTAGAACCACTCTGACTGGCCACATGGCCAAATGGGTCATGCTCCTAAGTGAATTTGACATAGAATATGTAGAGCAAAAAGCCATAAAAGGATAGGTCATAGCTGATCAATTGGATGAGGCACCATTAGTAGATGCCTACCCGCTAGACACTGAATTCCCAAATGAAGGAATCTACACAGTCACAGAAGCACTTGCTTGGACGCTATATTTTGATGGCTCATACACTCATAATGGATCTGGGGTAGGAATTTTATTAGTTACCCCTCAAGGTGACTACATCCCAAAATCATTCAGGATAGCATTCCCATGTACCAACAATATGGCAGAGTACAAAGCTCTCCTCACCGGCCTCAGAATTGCAAAGTAGTGGCACATAACTCATTTGAAAGTCTTTGGTGATTCTTTGCTAGTCATTAGACAAGTTAATGATGAATTCCTCACGAAAGATGATAAACTGTTACCCTATAAGCGTATGGTGGATGATTTCAAGAAATATTTCACTTTCATACAATTTGACCAAATCCCTCGAGTACAGAATAAAGTGGCAGACACAATGGCCACTATTGGTTCCCTGATTGACATGCCTAAAGACCGAACAAAATGTGAGTTTCTTGTTGAACAATTTTTAATCCCTGCATATGATGTTCCTGAGACCGATATGGTGTGCGATATTGTAGGTCCCACCTCCCCTTGGTATCAAGACATATACGCTTATCTCTGTGATAATATCATACCCCCAGAACTTACACGCAACTAATGCAAATCCTTTATCCATTGCTCTTCCCAATACATCATTGTTGGTGATTCGCTTTATCATCGCGGGTATGATGGAATCCTCCTTAGATGTTTGAATGAGACTGAGGCCCGCGCGACACTAACGAAAGTACATGGTGGTATTTGTGGAGCTCACTCAAATGGTATGGCTCTGGCCAAAAGGATCCTA
>VDFB02111464.1:58749-210726 GCA_007258455.2 Sequoia sempervirens | reverse complement strand
ACATGTAGACACACTCACAACAATCAATATCAATGTATTTTTCTATCTTAAAACAAACAAAGTTATAGTCTCTCAAGGATATAATTTTATACATAATGAAAAAAATGAGGCTCATATTGAAGGACAAACATTGCATTTATGTAGCATACATATACAAGACAAATGTGTGGGAATTGCAAGATGCAAATAATAATAATAAAATAGTAGAGGAATATCATTAGGGTTTTTACTAAATTTCTATAGAGAATTAAAAATACTCCTAAAACTTTCCAAAGTTCAAATGGCTAGAGTGAACATGCATGTAGTACTTATGGTTAGTATTGTTGGGTATAATAGAACTTTTGAGTTTTATTTACATCTTTTTCACTCCAATTATTGATTTATTGGGATAAGGAATGATATGTATCTAACTTACAAAAATATTTTTTCTATGAATGCTACAACACTTGCCTATGAATTATATTTCTTGAAGTTGAAATTTCTTCAAGCATAGAGCAAAATTATGGCCATGGATTGGGAGTCACCATTAGCTATTTAAATGAAATGACTTAAGAATTGAAGGGGATCCTTATTGATCGCTACATTTAATTTTATGATGGGCGAATGTTAAATAATTAGCAAAGAAGATCTAAGATAATTTAGATGACTAAATACATCAATTCTAGAATTAGATAATGTTATGTGGTAGGGAAAACCATTCAAACGATAGATTAAATATTCGTAGGTCCTTTCCATTAAAAAATATGAACAACTAAAAAAATGATTTACAAATTAAAACAAAAAAGTAAGAATCATATTAAAATGGATGGAAGAGAAATTATTACTTTGCATGAAATGTGACTACATGCATGCTTTTGGTAGCCAATGTTAGAAGCAAAAATTAAAAATGTGTTCATATCTAACTAGCCATTCTTCTTATAGGTCTATTTTTCCAAATGAAATTTGATATCCACCATGGTAGAAATATTGCAAATCTATTAATATGTGAAGATGTCCTTAGAAAATATATGGAAAATTAGCTTTTTAAATATCACTCGAATACAATAACACCCAATTCTAGTCCATGAAGGATTATACTAATACCTTCTAAAATCATGGATTAGGAAAACATCCAACACAACCATAAAACATATTTCAATAGAAGAATAAATAATTAAGAAGTAGGTAATAACAAAATATACATGCTATCTAGCTATTATATAGAATTGAATGTATGCTAAACCCCATTTTTGTCTCTCCTAGATACATGAACTCTATAATACAATCTTTATTTCAAAAGAAAACCCAATTTGGGCATAAAAAGTTGTCTAACAATTTTCAATGCCACAGTAGTAAGTGCAAGAGGTAGAACAAGGAAGGAAATTAGAAACCATTTCTAATTCATTGCTAAAAAAATTGACTCCACAACCCAGTTTGGAAAGAAAGCACTATAGTTTGTATGCTAAAATCCTACGACATACATGAACTTATTTAAAAGAGACCTCTAGTACAAATGAGGCACAAATAGAAGCATCAAGAAAAACTCATTACATACAATGGTTGTAAATTCACCCAAACAAAAACCTTAGGATAATCCACCTTCATGAAAGGTCATTGATTATAGCTATTAACATAGTACAAAAGAGCTTTCCTAAAGGGATTCTTGCACTAGATATATAGGCCACAAAATGGTAGATGGCTTTATTAAACTCCTTTGAAATATGCTAGGTTGTCTAATTCTTAATACTTACTTGTGGTGCTCCCTCTCTCATTTGTCTTCTTCTAGATTCATTTGCACAACCCACAAGCCTTGGATGTGGTCTCCATGTGGAGCTCTTAATGTAAGTGCTCCCATCACTTTGAGGAAAAGCTCCCACATCTTGCCATCATGATGCTTTCTCACAAATATTAATTCTTCTTCGAATAAAATGAATATCAAATAAGAAAACTTTGATAAGTGGAAGGACACAATACATGAAAAGAGCCATGAGAAGTTTTTATTAAAACGACTCTAGGAAAATTCACCACTAGAAAATTCACTGCCAACAATTCACTGCGGGAAAATTCACCGCCATGAAAAATTCACCTCAAGCAAAATTCACCACCAGCAATTCACCACCACGGAAAATTCATCGCATTAAAAGTTTGCTATTAATTTTCCGCGGCGATGAATTGTTGTAGGTGAATTTTCCTTGAGATGAATTTGTCATGGCAGTGAATTTTCCCACAGTGAATTGTTGGCAGTGAATTTTCCGACAGTGAATTGTTGGTGGTGAATTTGCCTGATGCCTATTAAAACATATCAACAAATAAAAATCAACAATAATCACTACCATATCAAGAAATTGATTTCTAGATACTATAACATTAATAGAAACCCAATACTCAGACATTAACATAAAATGAATTATTTTTTATAATCATTTTAAACAATTGAAAATGTAAAACATCCACTAATTTACTTTAAAAAGATAAGAATAATTTCAAATCAGTAAAATCAAAATATATAAAAATAAACCTAATTTCTCACTCTACACATATATGAGTGTAAACTACACTCAAAAGTGGGAAAAATAGTTTCATAACAAGTGTACTTGGATTCTTATTTAAAGTGGGAGAAAACAATCTCTGTCAAGGAGATGGCCATCTTTTCTTAAAGATTTAACTTCCATATTGGATGCATCCCACGCCAATTTTGTAAAGGTAAAGAGGACGAGGGATTCTTCATCTATCATTTCAAGGGAATACTTAAAAGATTGATTTAATTGAAGTGACACAATACTATACTTCATTTTCAATCAATCCAAGGGATGCTCTTGACAATAACAAAGGGTAAGCCAACTATTCCTAAAAAGACATTTAACCAAACCATCTAAGTTTTATGAGATATGTTATCATTCTAATATTGATTTTAAGAGATTTATATAGATATTTGGGAAATAATATTTTAAGAAAATTCTAGGTTGTGTAATCTTAAAAAATAAAATACAAAAGTATTATTTTAACATGTATAATATTATGATCATGTTAGGTATGATTGTATATATATTTTCAAAAATTATGATTTAATTAATAAAAAACTTTAGAGATTCTATCTTAAATTCTTGTTTAGACAAGTGATTGGATAAATCAAGTTTGAATTAGCATAGTGTTAAAAATGATTTTTTAATTGTGGTGTATAATAGATTTTGATTGTTTATTATTTTTAAAATTTTATTGTGGTTTTTTTAGATTATTGTATTTGAATAGAGTTTAAAGATAAGAGGATATTCAAAGTTAATATTAACAAAAATGATTTTAAGATGTACACTTTAAAGATATAAATTAATTACATTATCTATACATTTTAATTGGTCTTATGAAGATATTTAATTTAAAAATTTAAAAGATATCTTTATCATATTATAAAGAAAAATAAACTTTCCTTAAATTTAGTCTAATATAATAAAACACAAACATAAACATAATTAATCTAGACTAATTAAATTCAATAATTTATCTAATATTTCATAATTTCATAATTTTCATCAACTATTAAGTATGAAAATATAAATAGAAACAATAATGCTTGACCCTATTGTTGCAAGGTTTGCTCCCTTGGTTTCCTTGTATTGTGTAGCGCAGTGCTCAAGTTTGTGACATGGCTTAACTGCCTCATGTGGATTCATTAACTCTAGCGATTGTATCAGGCATTAATGGGTCGATCTTTTGGTGCAACGACAACTGTATGTGAAACAATTGGTATTAGAGCCTGGGTCACGAGTTCGAACCCCTCGCTTGCACTAGGGGGATTGTTGCAAGGTGTATGCCCTTGGTCTTCTTGTGTTGTACAACACAACGATTGGGTTCGTGACATGGCTTAACTGCCTCCCGTGGATTCATTAACTATGGAGGTTGTTTTAGGCATGAATAGGTCGATCTTTTGGTGCAATGGCAACCATTTATACAACACCTATAACTAAAATTTTAAAAAATAGATGAATACTTATTGAAATTAAAATAGATTTTTGTGCGGCTATGTGGTTGATGGATCAATTCATTTAGTATTTCTCATAGGATTTTATAATGATACTTTTGGTGAGTTGTGGTTGGACCTGAAGTAATTGTTATTTTCATTTACGTTCATCTATCAAAGAAGAGCAACTTGATAAGGTGCTTAAGGCTAATCAACTTAGGTTTGATAAAGGATTTATTCATGCTACTAAAAGAGATGGGCCTAGGGATAGTCTTGTGGAGTTGGAGAAAAATTATACAACTGTTTATAATCAGTGGAAACAAAAAATGGGAAACACAAATAATAGAAGAGGAGAGAAAGAACTTGGTATAGAGTGTAGATAGTTGAAATTAGCTTCCATGCATTCTCTTGAAATTATTAACAAAATGATTCACCCATTAAAACCAATCATAATAAACTTAAGTTTCTTGGTTGCCTATAAAAAACACCACCATGCAACAAACAAACTTGTTTAATACACATGTGTATTGGGATATGGAGAATAGCTCGTTGCTAAAGGAAAAACTTGATATGGTGAAAAAAATGTTTAAATTCCAACAATATGTTGTGTATATTTATTCATTCATTCCTACTATTTTTTCTCTCAAGTGGTAGAAGGATTGAATTTTACCTAGAAAAAAAGAAAGAAAATGATTAATAAGAAGAACAAAAGGCCACTCATAACCTAAGTAACAAAAAATATGTAAACAATACTACAACAGGGTGAAGCCATAATAGTGGTTTACAATTTGATGGAGGAAGGAAAACTGAGAAAAAATTACCCCATGGCAAAAAAGTGATTTTGGGGGTTCGTACGAACCTAGAAGTTTGATCGAACCAAAAAGGGGTTCGACCAAACCTGGGTTTGACTGAACCCCTTAAACTTTGTTACTTAAAAACAAAAAAAGCATATGAAAGGGGTTCGAGCGAACCATGGTTCGAATGAACCCCTAGGGGTTTTGCTCGAACCCCTATGGGATCGTATGAACCCCCCTAAATCCTCATCCCCTCCCTGAGACACATAAAAAACCTAAAATTTGGCACTTCAGAGCTTGGGTTGAGGATGAAAATGGAGGAATCTTCACAAACCCAACTGGAATCAGATAGTCCTCAGAACGAGCTATCCAATGAATATAATTTTAATATGTTTTGGTTTTATTATGTATTTGTTTTTTTAGTTTTATTAAACATAGGTTTTTGATCGAAAATGAAGGTCTTTGTTCTGTACATGTTGAAAAATGAAAATTATCAAAAAATTAGAAAATATGGAGTGCACCAGATGTGAAGTCCTTGATCCAACAAAGAAAAAAAATTGAATTTTGATATATACAAAAAATTTATGTGTTATCACGATCGTGCTAATAATGCGAGATTATAATTGGTTTAACTTTGAAACTTGATTAAAAAAAAAAAAATCAATAAAAAACTATCTAACCAAGTGGAAGCACTAGATATCGGAGTTACGAATCTAAATTCGAAAGAATTAGAATCTTATCCTTCATGGAAAAAAAAGTTATAAGTTATCTGATTATTATGTCACTTTTAAAAATATTTCTGAAAAAAACCAATTTTTGTGGGAGATGGAAAAAGAAGTGCAATCTAATTCCAAAATTTTGAATTTTTTTTAGAATCTACAAACAAAATGTGACGAGACTCTAGTTTGCATCATCTTCAAATTCTTCATGGTTTAGCTGCTATAGGTGCATGAATGTGAAGATTTAGTTAAAAATAATAATTTCAGTGTCCAGTTTGGCCAAAAATTGTAAACCACTATTGTGGGATCACCCAACTCCTAAATTTAGGCTATAAGTTGGCTAGGTAATTTTTAAATTTAGTTGAGAAAAATCTCATATCTTTCAATTGAACTATACCTGCTATCATCATAGGTGAGCATGATTCAATAAGACATAAGGGTTTGACAACAACATTGAGGTCAACTGCTTTAGTTATGATCAAGAAGAAACTACAAAATTTTGGGGCACTAGTTTCTATATCATCTATTTCCAATACTAGATCCGTGTTTGGAATATCAAATGTGAATGATAGTATAACGATTGAAATTGGTGGGAAGAACAAACCATCTAAGAGTAACAAAGAAAAGATGAAAGGTACTATTGTAGAGGGTACTTTATCAAATTCCTTATTAGATAGTGAAGATTAAGACAATGGAGCAGCAAAGGAGGCACACATTTGGTAGTTTAAATAAAAACTAGTCTCAATCAATCAATCAAATGAATTATTTAACAAAAAATTAAAAACTAGTCTCAATCAATCAAATGAATGCTAAACACTATGGAGACTATGCTAAAGACAACAAAAACAAAGTGATAATAATAAACAATTCTGCACAAATATATTTAGATGTTAGCAACACAAACCAATATGCATTGGATGAGTGGGAGATTGTAAGTTTGAATGCCATCACATGGCCATCAAAATATGAACAAGAAGATTAAAACTTAAACCAAAAAATAAAATGTAAACACAATGCTTTCTATTCTAAAACAACATGCAAACCTCATGATTAAGAAAATAATAAAATATGAGTGATTGCAAATAAAACAATAAACTTACCAAATTTGAATGCCATGATGAAATAAATTCGCTCCAAGGGTTTGGGATGTGGTTGCTCGAAATATTTGCAACATGTACCTATTGAGGATAATTGGATGCTTTGCATAAGATAATGTGCTCATTTATTATTATTTTCTAGGAGGATAGATGATCAAGATTCAAGAATGAGATATATGGTTGAGATTGAATGAGAATAATTTCCTAAGATCAAGGAGAAAATAGAGGGTTTAGATTTAATTTGTTTAAAATGAACGACCAAGATTGCATTTACTAAAATAACAATTCATTGCAATCAAAAATTAAATTTGTTGGTCATTTTTTTAGAAATGATGGAGGGGATATATATAAATTAAATAACAAAATAATATTTTATTTAATTATCCATATAACAAAATAATATTTTATTTAATTATCCATATGAGGTAGAGAATGAAGTGATTAAATAAAAATATTAATTAGTTAGATGTGAGGTGGAAATTGAGGTAATTAGAGATTATTTAATTAGTTGATGATGAGTTAGATTAATTAAATAATATAATTAATGATGATGGAATATTACTATGAAATGATGATACATCAATTTTATGTGTCTACACTAATGTTGCATTAATAAAAAATTTAGATCATATTTATTTAATTAGTTGATGATGAGTTAGACTAATTAAATAATACAATTACTTAAATAATTATTGATGGTGGAACATTAGCATGAAATAATGATATAACAATTTTATGTGTCTACACTAATGCTGTATTAACAAAAAATTAGATCATATTTATTTAATTAGTTAATGATGAGTTAGACTAATTAAATAATATAATTACTTAAATAATTACGGATGATGGAACATTAGTACGAAATGATCATACAACAATTTTATGGGTCTACACTAATGTTGCATTAATAAAAATTCAAAATTGTATACTTTTGAAGGACCGACATTTCTAGTAGTTTATCTTACTTTATCAACATTCTAAAATCAATTATAATGATTTTGGTACAAAATTATGTAGATTTTTAAGAACATAGATTTGCAATTCATTTCATTATATTTTCTTCTTCCTAATAATGAATCACATCACGTAATTCAAAAAATGATACAAAAATCTACATAATTTTTTACCAAGAAACATTATAAAAGAATCTCTTACTAACCCCTAATTTATTAAAAAATTCAAAAAACAAGAATCTAATTTTCTTGTACAAATATTTAATTCAAAGACATTTAAATTAAAATATCTAAAATTTTGGGTGGGGGCCTAGCTCGATTGGCTAAAACATCATATTGCAAGCAAGAGATCACGAGGTCCAGTCTCCCCTTGTCCCCATGGTACTAGAGGGCGTGCCATGCCCCAATCTCCCCCCATCCTCATGGTACCGGAGGGTGTGTCGTGCCCCAATCTCCCCTGTCCCTATGGTACTAGAAGGCGTGTCGTGCTCACGTGAAAGTCTAAAAAATATATATATATCTACAATTTTATTCAATTGTCCATGAAACCTCTCACCTTTTACAAAACCCTAAGAAAACTTTTTCTTGTCAACTCCACTTTCACAGTGCAATTATGATTAATGTTAGTGTACCATCATAAATGAACAAAGCAAAACAGACATGACCTCATTACACATTTAAAAATAAAATGATTGTAATGTCTCTTTTGTCGTTTTTGCCACGCTGGCATTTTCTAGGTTTAGAATCTTAAATCTTCTCACGAAACTATATGCGGCCACTGAACTGGTCCCATGGGAATTCACGACCTTATCTGATAAGCCCTTTCTTTTATCAGATAGCTTATCAATCCTAGGCAATAAGAATATTATTATCAGATAAGCTTATCAACCCTAAAAAGGAATGGTGTTCTTTTTAGCTTTTTAACTCACTAACCGGTTGACAGGCTGTAGTCGGTAACGTCGTGACCGCCTTTGCTTACCGACGTTCTTTTCCTTTTCTGTCGCCGGCAGCTGTCTGTGCCTCAGAAACTGACTAACTGTACAGCCCGTCGCCCGTGCAAGTGTGTGCGAACACGTGGAAGTCAGAATACCGGTCATTTCTGAGATGATTACCTCCACGTGGAGAGTATCTTATGGTGAGCTTTCGCTGTCTCGATAATCTGGACTGATGTTGACAATTCGTGACTTTTAGATTTGCCAAGTAAACTACCACCCGGCTTTGGGGCCCAAATAGAAAGTAGAATGAATAAGGAATAGCATCGACGGCAGAGTCTTATTCCAAGTGTACAGGAATCCATCTGCGTCGCTGAAGTACATGGGAGTCCTCTCCAAAGTACTTGGAGCAAGCATAGAGGGAATGTCTCATTTTAAATTGATGTAAACTAAAAAAAAATTAAAAAATTAAAATTTATTTTTAAATGGGTAATAATGAATTTTATGTGATATTTTTTAAATGATTACCTTATATTATATTTGCATAAATCTTGTGTAACAATTATGGACAATAGGAAAATTCATTGTTCATGGAACTATTGTACTCTATCACAATTATTATTATTTTTAATTTTAATTTTTTTTTCTTTTGGTTTAATTGATTATATGTAGTTCATATTTGAGGGATTGAATGTTATATTTTAGGTATTTACATTTTGAAAATGTTTTATGTTATAAGCTCGTTTTATGTGTTTAAGAGGAGGGAATGTCTCATTTTAAATTGATTTAAACTAAGAACTATGAAATTTATTTAAAATTGGATTGATTGCAAAAACATTTTAGGTAGTGAATAATTATGAATATTATTTGACATGTTATTAACAATTACTTTACATTGTTCTTGATAAAAATTGTTCAATAATTACGGTCGGTATGGTTGAGCTAAGGCTTTGAGTTCGTCCCATATAGGTCCAAGGTTCGACTCACATTGGCCGGGTTAAAATGGAGGAGTCTTGTTGCGGGCTCGGGGCTTCTCCCCAGGGGGACTAGTTTCGCCTTGGCTCGCCCCACCACTACCCCAACTGGGCAAAAATAAGCCTAAGGCAAGGTTTGGTGGGAATCACCGGGCCTTGGTTGGAGATACCTCTTGTGTATCAAAAAAAAATAAAATAATTACGTACAATAGAAACTTGTTTATTTAAACATTTTGTACTATTACAACTATTTGTCCTATTCTTTTATTGACATTTTCCCTTACAACAAAAACATGCATGAAATTATATTGACACATTTTTCTCCTTTTGATAGTGGATAGTTGGTTATACACTTGATCCTAGATTAAGTTGGGATTAGGTGTTGCCTAAAATGAAGTATAGGTGCAGAATACACTTCATACACTAATCTATCAAAGGAGATGTGTAAAAATTAAACTACTCACATAGTTACAAAGATATAAACACAAAAGCAATATACCATAATATAGTGACTTACATGGAGAAAACTCTTTGGAAAGAAAAATCCCACTCCAAAGAACTCAATGTATTACTTAATAATCAAATGTTACAAAATGTTTTCAAGTCTAAGCTTTTGTAGGCATGTTAGTAACTAGATATTTTGAGTAATTCTAGCATCATATCAATATCTACAAAACTCATTATCAAAATCTTGATCTCAAGTGAAAGGAAATTTGTAGCAATAATATACCATTTTTGCATAAGTCTCATAAGAAAAAAAACACAAAATGAGTATTCCAAATCCACAATGCAAAAGAATCAAAAAGAAAATTATCAAGAACACCAAATGTACCTTGAAAAAAATCTCTCATCTCAAGTAAAAAGATTATAATACACTTGCAAAGTCCCCATGCAAGACCTTTAAAGCATTAGGAGCCCTAGTTGAATTCCTCCATTTGAACAAGTGAGAACCATGTAGCCATACATCCTAATATATGCTTCCTTTGCTCCCATATGCAACCTACAAGAGATGGGTAATCCAACCTTCGACAACAAGCCAAAGGTTACACTAGCCAACCTCAATAACTAGTCACACGCTTTATTTTATATAACAAGCTTGAACAAAACTAGTAAGAATTATTACATACATGATGTGCTTCAAAACTATGAGCTCACTAAAACATGACCTCAAATTGAATATTTGGTACTATTTTTTTCAATAGTAAATATTTTATAATGTGACATTGACATTATATATTTATCACAATGTCACATGCAATTTATAAATATACCCAATAATTTATGTTAGAGTAATTGGTTATTTACTTGATTAATTAAACAATATTTGATTAATTAATTAAGTTCCCTTTTATCTCTTTTACACTTAAGCTAACTTTAGGTGCATAGTAATTAATTATTTTATTAATTATTAATGTGCAAGCCTAGGGTTTTCCTTTTTAGGTTTTTTGACCTATACGAGGTTGTAAACTTTTCTTTTGTAAATTAATTCTTTTACACATTGGAAATATTGAGCTCCACATCATTGAGCATTTTTTCTGTGTTGCTTCTCTTTGCTTCTCCTTGTAACAGGTGTTTTTAGCTTGCAGAGATCTTTGAGCTCCTTCATGGTATCAGAGCAAGAGGTCTGCAGCTCCCTGTTCTTGTTTTGAGATTTTGCATTAGAAGCTGGGGTTCCAAAAAATCAAGCGAAGAAAAAAAACAAAGGTTTCTTAAAAAAAAATTGTTTTTTTTATTATTTGTGGCTTTGCATTAATTAAAGGAGGCAGAATTCTGCTTCTTCAGGAGACTTCACGAAATCGGGTCTAAAATGGGCATACGGTCTCCGTTTTTTTCAAACGAGATACCGTTGGAAAGATAATTTTTTGTCGGACGATATGGTACTGGTAATTTTTTCTAGATTTTCTGTTTGACTATATTTTTTCAGTCAAAGTGGGGTCTTCTTTTTGCACTTCTGGGGCCATAGAAGGTGCAAATGGGCTCTGTTTTTCAAAAACGAATAGGTGTTGGAAAGCTCTCAACATGCTCTATTCAGATCTATGATCTTTTTTCTCATAATTTTCTTCAGGTACATGAGATTTTTTTTTGAATCTTTTTTTGCTTATGCATTGCTTCCTCTTTCTCAATTTGTCCTAGGGTTTGGGTTTATCTCTTGTGGGGGGTGTTTTTTCTCGCTTTCTGTCATTTATATTAGAAAACCAAAACACCAAACCTCTCAAAATAGTCAAACCCTTCTGCATCTTCTGTCTATTATGAAAGATCACATAATAATAATAAAACACAAGCAAGTACAGGTGCAGGGTTTCATGGCAAACTCCTCAGTTGAGTTACTCACATCACACAACTATCACACCTAGAAGTCTCGCATGACGAGGCTTCTCAGGTCATGAGGGTTGTGGTCTTGTCTAGATGAGGTTCAGCCTCAGTTGCAACATCCTTTTGAGATTCTTCAACACAGGAACAAGATGGATGAAGCTATGGGTTTGTTATCCCTACACATTTTAGACAGTCTTCTATTTCACCTTGATGCTTTGCTCACTCCTCGAGCCATGTGGTTGAAGTTTGAGACACTTTTTGGGACCATTAATGAGTTTTGAGCATTACAGATTGAGGCAAAGCTAACTTCATTTTTACCTGAATCATTTCCCACTATTGAGGACTTTTTGACCAAGTTCAAAACTATTCGCACTATTTTATACGGTTGTGGCAAGAATAAGTCAGACATAGAGTGCATTTACTTGATCCTTTCGAAGCTTCGTGGTCCATTTCAGATATTTGCTTCTTCATTCTATTCCACCATGGATGGCCTGGGTGCTCGTTTTACCATGCCTACCTTTGATGTGTTTTGTGAGCGTTTGTCTCATGAGCAGTCACACCTTTCTCAGATAGATATGCTCTCAGGATAAAAGAACAAAGCATTGGTTGCTCAATCATCTAAGGAGAAATAGAAGCAGAAACCAAAGCCCAAGAAAGATTCTGCAGGCAGTGAGCATTCCTCCAAACCACCTCCTAAGTCTAATTCCAAACCACTTAATCCGAAATAGGGGAAATCTTCGAAGTCTGGTGAGTCTTCCTCCAAGACTAAGAAGAAATCAGGAGACATTTGTAGCTTCTATGGCAAGGAAGGACATCCAGTTTCTAGGTGTTGTAAATGATTAGAAGCTTTAGAGGAAGCCATGTAGTAGCATCATATCTCCTCACCTCAGTCATCTTCTCCTTCCACAGGGAAAGGCCATGCTCTCACTGCTCGAGCATCGACCTATGGGTCCACTTGGATTTTAGATTCTGGTGCTTCTCACCATATGACTCACACTCAGTAGTTGGTCACTTCTCTTTCCTCTTGTGGTACTTCACATATTGCAGTGGGTGACTTTGCATAGCTTTCAGTCTTGGGTTCAGGTTCTGTCTCTTTGGATGGGGGCACTCTACAGGATGTTTTGGTTGTTCCTGACATCTCAACGAACCTCCTGTCCATTTATCAAATTTTCCATTCTGGCTCTAGTAAGACAGTTGTGTTCTCACCACTTGATGTGGTTATTCAAGACCTCCATGACTCTGATTTGGTTGTGGCTACTTGGGTATGTTGACACTGCATCTCATCTTTATAGATTTGATGGATTTGAGCCTTCTGAGGGTATAGGTTCATTTCTTATAGCACATGCAGATTCAATGAGTAAGCTTTGGCATGAGCATTTGGGCGATGCCAATTACATATATATTCAGTAGATGAGTACACAGGCACTTGTTCTTGGTCTTCCACAGATTTCTTACACAGATAGTGTTTGTCATGGTTGTGTGCTTGGAAAGCATCACATGGATCCCTTTCCGAAGGGATGAGCCACTCGTGCTTTGGCCCCCTTGGAGTTGATTCATATTGACCTCATGTCATTTCCCACTCCTTTTTCTGGGGCCAAGTATGTACTCACATTCATTGATGACTTCTCCAGATGCACATGGGTGTACTTTCTTAAGTACAAGTTTGATGTCTTTGATTCCTTTCGAATCTTCAAGACATTTGTAGAGAAGCAGTCTGGCCTTTCTATTCGGCGGATACGTATAGATAATGGGGGGAGTATGTGAATCAAGCTTTCAGATATTTTTACACTGAGCATGGTTTGCAACTTCAGTTTATTGTTCCCTACACCCCTCAGCAGAATGGTGTCGCTGAGAGAAAGAACAAGACTTTACGAGAGATGGCGAATTGTATGATTCAGTCCAGGTCCATGGATCCATCCTTTTGGGCTAAGGCAGTTAATTGTGCCAATTATATTCAGAGTCAGATGTCTCACAAGATGATTCAACATATGACTTCTGAGGAGGCTTGGTCTCATGACAAGCCTGATGTTTAATCATTTCAAGTATTTGGTAGTGAGGCATGGGCATTTATTCTTGATGCTCAGAGGAGAGCCATGGAGCAGAAGAGTCGACCCCTCATTTTTGTTAGCTACTGTGAGGATGTTAAGGCATACAGGTTGTTTGATCCTTATTCCAAAGAGGTCCTGTTTCGACGGGATGTCCAGTTTGATGAGCGCCTTCCCACAGTGGATACCATGTCTCTAGTGTCTACTTCACTACCTACTCCTCACACTGTAGCTCTTCAAGATTATGTTGAGGATGATTCTGATGAGGATGTTGATGATCCCCCATCCCCACCTCCACTTGCTCCACCTCAGATGCCCAAATGGGCTCGCTTTACTGTTGAGGCAGTAGGATCTATGGCAGGTGATCCTTTAGACACTTGTTGCACCCATTCTCATACTGCGGGTTCTAGTCTTTTGAGTTATGCTCTTCCAGAGGATCCTCAGAAGTTTTCAGAGGTGATAGGTCACCCTGAGTGGGATAGTGCTATGGAGGAGGAGTATTCTTCTTTGATGAGGAATAGTACTTCGGATCTTTGTCCTCTTCCTAAGGGTAGAAAGATGGTTCGGTGCAGATGGTTGTATCGCACCAAGTATGTTGTTGATGGTTCTATTGATAAGTATAAAGCATGTCTTGTTGCAAAGGGTTTCTCACAGGTTAAGGGTATTGATTACTTTGAGACATTTTCCCCTGTTGCCAAGATGAATTCTATTCACTCTGTACTATCACTTGTAGCTTCTAAGGTCTGGTCCATTTATTAGATGGACGTGAAGAGTGCATTCTTGCATGGTGACTTATAGGAGGAGATCTATATGGAGCAGCCTTAGGGATTTGTGCAGGATGCTTCTTTGGTTTGCAGACTTCGGCGTTCATTATATGGTCTCAAACAGGCCCCTTGGGCTTAGTATGAGAAGATGGACTCTTTTTTGCTCTCCACTAGTTTCACATGCTGTCATTCTGATCCCATTGTCTATATTCAGAATCTTGAGGGTTAGATCCTGATTCTTGTGCTATATGTTGATGATCTCCTCATCACAGGTAGCTCATCCTCTATGATTCAGCATACTCAATGAGCTTTGATGGAGCAGTTTGAGATGACAGATCTCATTTTTTTGCACTAGTAATCCCATAATAGTGGTTTACAATTTTTGGCCAAACTGGACACTGAAATTATTATTTTTAACTAGATCTTCACATTCAGGCACCTACAGCAGCTAAACCGTGAGGAATTTGAAGATGGTGCAAACTAGAGTCTCCTCAAATTTTGTTTGTAGATTCTAAAAATATTTTTTTCAAAATTTTTGGAATCAAATTGCTTTTCTTTTTCCATCTCCCATGAAAATTGATTTTTTTCAGAAAACAACATTTTTAAAAAATGACGCACACTATATAACACATTACTTTTTTTCCATGAAGGATAAAATTCTAATTCTTTCAAATTTAGATTTTTAACTTTGATATCTAGTGCTTCCACTTGGTTAGATAGTTTTTTATTGAATATTTTTTTCCTTAATCAAGTTTCAAAGTCAAAAATTACAATCTGGTCGCTGTAGCGATAGGTATAGCCTTAACTTTTTTGTATATGTCAAAATTTAAATTTACTTTGTTAGATCAAGGACTTCAATATCTGGTGCACTCATATTTTTCAATTTTTTTTTTGTTGATAATCTTCTATTTTTCCACATGTGAAGAACAAAGAAATTCATTTTAGATGAAAAACCTATGTTTAATAAAACTTAAAAAATAAATACATAACAAAACTAAAACATATTAAAATTATATTCATTGGATAGCTTGTTCTGAGGAATACCATAATCATTTCAAATAAATTTTAAATGAATTCATTTGATCCCCCAAAAGCTAAATCAAAAGTGATTTTTTATCAGCATTTTGATAGGTGTAAAGGAGACGCATTTATACGTATTAAAAAGGAAAACCCTCTTCAATTGGATTCATTAAAATGGAACTTTTTAAGGATTAAATCATTATATTTTCTAAAAATATGTGATTTCAGCTAAAATCCGTTCCTTTCAGGAATTGTAAACCACTATTATGACAGCACCAGTTAGTACTAGTACTAGTACTACTTCTACTTAGTTATTTTCTTGGTCTTCAGGTGATTCAGTCTTCTGATGGGATCTCCATTTTCTAGTAGAAGTATGCTATTGATATGCTTTAGTGCTTTGGCATGCTTGATTGCAAGCCCGCCCCCACACCTTTTCAATCAGGGGTTGTTTTGACTACTACTTGCCCCACTCCTTCAGTAGATTCTACACTTTACAGGTAGTTGGTTGGAAGTTTGTTGTACCTGACTCACACTCATCCTAATCTTTCCTTTGTGGTTGGCCTTGTCTCTCAATTCTCCCATGATCCTCATGAGAGTCACTGGCAAGTTGCCAAACATATTTTGAGGTATATTCAGGGCACCATTTCTTATGGCATTCACTACACATCAGGGGATCCTCACATTGTTGGCTACACTGACTCAGATTGGGCTGGTGATGTCAATGATCGAAAGTCTACTTCTGGCTTTGTTTTCTGTCTTGGCTCTGGTCCTATCACATGATCTTTTAAGAAGTAGACTGCTCATGCATTATCATCTACAGAGGCTGAGTATTGAGCTACTGTGCTTGCTAGTCAGGAGATTTTATGGCTTCGACAATTGATGACTGAGTTTGGTTTTCCTCCTGATAGTCCCACTATTTTTTGGTGTGACAATCAGAGTGCTATACACATTTCTCGCAACCCGGTGGAGCATTAGCGGACAAAGCACATTGAGCTTCATATGCATTTCATCAGACAGTTGATTTAGGATGGTTCTCTCATCTTAGAGTATATTCCCACTGCCGAGCAGGTTGCAGACATCTTCACAAAGCCTTTTGCATCCGCGCTATCTTCAGTTGCGCTCTATGCTCGGGGTGAAGGAAGTTGTCCTTGGGGGGTCTTTATGAGGCCATCCTTCCTTCATGTTTCTTTCTGTATGTTCTTCTATCTCTTTTTGGAGAGGAGTTTTTTCCCACTGGGTTTTCTCCTTTTTCTCCGTTTCATAGAGATTTCCTTGTACTTGGGTACCTAATATGGCCTTGTTTTTGGGACCCATTGCTTTTTTCTTTTAGTAGCTTCTTATAGGTTTTAGCTTATCCCTAAGTCTAGCTTAAGGGGGGGTGTTAGAGTAATTGGTTATTTACTTGATTAATTAAACAATATTTGGTTAATTAATTAAGTTCCCTTTTATCTCTTTTACACTTAAGCTAACTTTAGGTGCATAATAATTAATTATTTTATTAATTATTAATGTGCAAGCCTAGGGTTTTCCTTTTTAAGTTTTTTTGACCTATATGAGGTTGTAAACTTTTCTTTTGTAAATTAATTCTTTTACACATTGGAAATATTGAGCTCCACATCCTTGAGCATTTTTTGTGTTGCTTCTCTTTGCTTCTCCTTGTAATGGGTGTTTCTAGCTTGCAGAGATCTTTGAGCTCCTTCAATTTCCCTAACCCATGTGGTATCCACATCTCTAGGATGCACTATAAATAAATATTGTTTTTTACATTATTAACATTATTATTATGCGAAGTGTACAACACAAATTTCCCAACATTCTCTCACTTATTTTCTATGTTGCATAAGGGTTCAAAAGTAAACTCATTTATCAAGAGAATAATCCTTATATGATGCATTAGCATCTGGGCTCACAAGCAATCCTGCATCATCAAAAACATATTTTCTTTTCATGTTTATTTTTTGTATTTTTTGGTGTAGGTTTGAGCTTCAAAAGCATCTTGTGGAGTGTTGTAAGGATACAAATATCCATTTTTCAAGACTTGGCTTCCATTTAAAAAATTAAAGGCAACCAGGATATTTAATATAATTATATTGCACAATTTCAAAGGTTTCAGGGTTGAAGGGGTCCATTGGCATGGTAGAGGAAACTTGTAATTAAGATTAATTAATTTATGCAAGTTGGATTCCCAGGGAAGTTTTCATAAGGCAAGTGACCTTTGACATTCCATTCTTGTCATATTATTTCAATTTATGGAGGAAACAACAAGTGATTTTTGGGAAAATAATTAGTGACTTCAGTTTCTAATTTTGGGTGAATGAGAATGAATTAATTCATGATTTTACTCATTTTTCAAAGACATCTACAGTAGAAAGGAATCGGACATGGTGCAAAAAATTTGATGCCACATTTTGAAAGAAAAAACTATGTTTTATTAGGAATTTCAAAGATCAAGTTGATGTAAATGAAAGAGCACATTTGGGTGCCACATTTTTAAGCCTCACAAGGGTTTTAACCTATATAAATGCAAATTCATGGTGTTAATAAGCAACAATAAAAAAAAAAAGGTTGAAGAAAGGATTTACAATTTCTCTAGTGGAATGAATGAGAATAGTGTAGGAAATCAACTTGCCAAGAGGAAAGGAATAGAAGAGAATAAATTTGCAAGTGTGATGTAGGTGTTCAAGGTAGCCATGAGAGTTATAGAATGAAAGGAAAATTCAGATTTACAATAAGGAGTGAATCCAAAAAGGTGTGAAGGCGTGAGGATTTGAAGACTTGAAGGAAGGAAGTACCTAGAAATCCTTGAAATTTTAAATTTGTTTTTCTATCAAATCAGGATTGTATGTAATTGATTCTTGAAGGATTTGTTGAATATAAATACATATGAGGGTTTGAATAGATTTTTTTTTCCAAATTATTGAAAATTATATAGTGTCTTTGATATGTGCAAGAGTGTGAGTTGAATAATATGTTAAGTCTACAAAATTAAGTAGTTTGGTAAGATCCCCTAATCTTGTCTACATCACTATAGCCAACATGTACCATCTAAACATGCACATGCTCCATATACTCTATTAAGATACTTGTAATAGAAATCAAGGTGCCCACCATCTAAAACAAGAATCCTCTCATCCTCCATCATGTCAATGCATGAAATATAAGGTCCTATCCAAAGAAAGATGACACACTATTATCACATAGAAGGATCACTAAATTCTATCTCAAAACGATATTCAAACACAAACACAAAATCTAACATGGTAACAAAAAGGCATGATACTTAGCTACCAAGAACTTACCAATATATCTAGAATTATAGTCATAACTAGTTGTTAACACATTGAACTAACCATACCTCAAAACCAAGGTATACTCATCATCATGAATAGACCTTCTACCATCAACATACCCAACCCAATACACAATCACAAGTCCTTGTATATACACTATCATGCACAAAGAAGTCCTAAAGACCCTCACCAATATGGTATAATGAGAATATACATGGGTAATGTCAAATTTGAAATTAATTAAAGCCTGAAATTCCACCATATAATCCTCAAACAAGTCCTTATAACTAACATCCATGGCTCAAAACTCAAGAACACATGAGAAGAAAAGACACAAAGAAAGAATGTATCTAAAAATTAAATAGGTAATCTTTTTCAAATCATTCACCATTTAGACGACCAAGAGAAAGGAATGAGATTTATCCTCCATATGATGCACCAAGCCATCTTGAGTCTCTCCATGAAAAATCTCCTCATTCGGTCCATGTTGAACTCACATCCAACTTTAGGTGTACACTTCTTGATCTTCATACTAAAATATCATCAAAGAGTAATCATCTCAACACATGATATCCATAAACAAGAGATCTATAGCCTCATCCAAGTCTAAAAATTATCCATGAGAGCCCAAATATCATACCATACCAACTAAACTCTAATTGCATCATTACAATACTTAAAATTTACAAGGTAGAATGATCACTAAACTCAACATTAGAAGACTACCACAATTCAATACTAATGATTCCTCACATGATTATTATTTAAACCAAAAACTCACTGTGATGTCATGATATAAATCTTCTCAAAAGAAGATCATATGTATCTTATGAACATATTTTCTCCCAAGAGCACCTATATCATGCCAAAAATCCAACTACTTCTCAAGAGTCCATCATGGAACATTAATATCCTTCCTCTAAACCAAGAATCTTTTGTCAAATTGACAAATCATACTTTGTAACTCAACCAAAGAGTCCAAGAGCCCTCCATGGTAACAAGATGTCAACATCTCCAAAGAACATGAAGATAAGAATCTTCTATAAATAAAATTAAAAAATATCAATGAACTCTCATTACATACAAGAGGCAAAATTTAAGACCTCATGACACCAACAAAAATTATAAAAGATCATCCATCACAGAGTAATAAATTCACATAATTACCAAAATATCTCATTGAAATGTGATATCAAGTTACATTTGGGATCATGATAGGTTCCATCTCCTAAATAAAGATCACCCATGGTCATAGCATGATCAAATAAATCAACTACAACACTAGGATCTCCAAAAGAGAAAACTAGAACCACGATCTATAGACCAAGAAGATAAACCACCACGTATAATCTAATAATCAATTCATCGCCACCAACTATATATCCACATAAAAAACCATGCTATGACAATTATATATGCATACAAGATCCTCGATGACACCATGATCACCGCATAAATATACTTGTATGAAACTCCCATTGAATCTCAAATATAACTATCTCAAGTAATATTATCTCTCTACCTCATAATGAAAAACATACTAATGTTAGGAAAAATGGTGTCTCAATCTTGCAATTATAATAGGTTAATATATTGAGTATGGGGATTACAAGGGGGGTACCCCTTGTGGGGTTCGAGGAGGATGACCCCTTTGGAAAGCGGTTTGGGGGTCATGCACTCTAGTGAGGGCTTGAGGGCAACACCCCTAAAAGCCACATTTTATGTATATTTTATTATTGTAAATATGGATTATTCATCATTAGGTATCATATCTGATGGTAGATATTTTTTTGGCTTGTCTTGCCCTAGAAGGAAACCCTATTTTATGAGGGAATTATATTACAACTATGTAAAGTGATGTATTATGAGAGTTTGATAGCTATTGTGTTGACTTCAAATCTCTAGTTGGTGATACATTTATGAGAAGATTTCTCTATAAGTATATTATAATCTTCGTGATTTTTGAATAATTTATCGGGGCAACTTTTGAGTGTGTGGTTTTTCTCCCGAAAGGGTTTTCCCCATGTAAATCATTGTGTTGTGGTATACATGATATTTATATTTAAGATTCTATAACTTTTGTAAATATCTATAAAAAAATTCAATACCCTCCTCTCAAGTTTAGTGTAGGAAGTTGTTCACTACCTTAGCTTCCTTACAAGTGGTATCATAGCTTGATCACCTTTGGTTTCAGTTGTGGGTTGTTGGGGTTTCTGAACTAATCTAGATTTGAGTGGGATCTTGTGTAAAGATACTTTGTGATCTTGTTGTAGAAATTTTTAAATGGAAAGCTAATTAGGGAGAATAGAGGTGGAGATTTTTTTTGGAAATAATTTTGAGATGTGGAAGCTGCATATGGAGGATTTTTTGATAGATCGAGATCTATGGGATATTGTTGATGAGAATGTTTTAAGACCCACATGTCCTACTTTGGATGCTCAATCTAATCTTATGGACGATAAAAGCCAAGGTTATAATTTGTGCTTGGTAGACTTTATTTTAATCAATGTCCATGAAGAGACCTATGCACAAAAACTATGGAAGAAACTTGGTGCTTGATGTATCAAGCAAAATCTTTAGTGAATAATATTTTTTTGAGGAAAAAATTATATTCCTTGAGAATGGAAGGTGGAAGAATTATCGACCACCTAGAATCATTCAATATGTTGGTGGCTCAATTGGCATCCATTGGTGTCAAAATGGATGAGGAGGAGAAATGTCAAATCTTGCTTTGTTCTTTGCCTGATTCATGGGATTCTCTTGTTATGGCTATTGAGAATACTTTTGTTATCTTGAAGACTGAAGATGTGGTGGGTTCTTTGATTTTTGAAGAGATCAGGAGGTAGGTATCCTTCAGTGCCAAGGAGGCCTTAAATTTTCATGGAAGACATAAGTAAAAAAGAAAGAAGAATGATAAGTGTGATAAGTCCAAGGGGAGATCCAAATCTCTTGGAAAGTCAAAAATTATTTGTTGGAATTGTGGTAAACCTAGACACTTTCATAAGAAGTGCAAAGAATAAAAGAAGAAAAAGAAGAATTTGATTTTGATTTTGAGTCCAAGAAGGAAGATGGTGATGCATTCATTATAGCTTTGGAAACTTGTGCAGGTAATGATGCATGATTAATTGACTCTCAGGTGTATCTTTCTATATGAGCTCTAATAGAGAAGCTTTTTGAATATGGAGAATTTGATGGAGGTAAGGTGTACTTGGGTGATGATCTTGTTTAAATATTGTTGGTTGTGGTAAAGTTAGAATCAAGTTTCTTGATGGAAGAATAAAAAGGATTGTTGGTGTCTTGCATGTCCTTGGATTAACATGAAATTTGTTATTTGTGAGAAAAATAATAAATGAGTGTGCAAGTATTTTTTCTTATGCAAGATGTAAGATGGTTAGATGTGTTATGGTGATTTCTAGAGGTTCCAAATACAACACATTGTATAAGATTGATGTATGCATTGTTGAGTGCAATAGTACTTATGTGAAAAGAAATTTTGTGGCTACTTTGTTGAAAGAGGTGAGGGTTTCATCTTCAATAGATGATCATGGCTTATAGGCATGCAAGGGTGCACTTTCTTCCGAATCAAAGTTACCTACAAAGAAGACTATGTTATGGCACTAGAGACTTGGCCACATTCGAGAAACAGGTCTAAGGACCTTGAAAAATAAAAACCTTGTTGAAGGGTTATCTAATTGTAATCTTGAATTTGATTTATGTGAGCATTGCATTTATGGAAAACAAAACCACATTTAGTTTTACTCGAGTTCCAATAAATCTTGTGGTGTATTGGATCTTATCCATCCTGATGTGTTTGGTCTTATAGATGTCCCTATGTTTCATTTATTGATGATTTTAGTAGGACATGTGGGTATATTTTATAAATAGTAAATCTAAAATTTTCAACTGATTTTAAAGAATTTAAAGCAATGGTTGAATTGTAGACTGGAAAGAAAATAAAATTTTTGAGGATTGATAATGGCGAAGAAATTTTCTCTAATGATTTTGATAGGTTTTGCAAATATTATGGTATTCATAGACAAAAGACAACTTCGTATTCTCGACAACAAAATGGATTTGTAGAAAGAATGAACAAGACATTGATGGAGAAGGCTAGGAGTATGCTAAGTGGTGTTGGTCTAGAACAAAGGTTTTAGGATGAAGTTGTTGACATTGTTTGTTACTTGATTAACATGTCTCATACATTAACTCTTATTGATTATATTCCTATAGAGGCATGGCCAAATCACAAGCCTTCACTGAGACATCTTAGAGTTTTTGGTTGTGAGGAATATGCACATGTGCCAAAGGAAAAGTAAACAAAGTTGGAGAACAAGGTTGTGAAATGTATCTTCATTGGATACATTTATGTTGTGAAAGGATACAAGTTTTGGGATCATATTGTACAAAAGGTAATATAGTAGAAGTTTTATTTTTTAGAGAAACTAATCCTTCTTATATGTTATATTGCAGCCTAAACAAACTAAATAGGAAGATCTGATTAAACTTCCCTCTATGCTTTAAAAAGTTGAATTGAGGCCCCTAGATAGACAAGAAATTGAGGAGATCTCATCTAGCTCTGAATCTTTAGAAGAGGAGGAAGAACCTCTATCTCAGCTTGTTCATAGGTTTACAAGGCATAGAAATCCATCTGAAAGGTATTCACCCGATGATTGGAGATGTAATTTTTCTCCGAATACTAACATGGATGAACTCAAATCTATAGAAGAGACATTAGGTATGAATGATACATATTGGACTAAAAGATTTCTATGGATGAAGAAATGACAACTTTGAAAAATAACTATACATGGGTCTTGTACCATTACCTAAAAGACAAAAAACTATTGGTTGCAAATGGGTGTTTAATAAAAATATGGGTCTAGATGTAGGTATTGAGAAGTACAAAGCATAGTTGGTTGCAAAAGCCCACTCTTAGGTTGAGGGTGTTGATTAAAGTGAGATATTTTCTCCTAATACAAAAATGAAATCCATTAGATTTTTTCTTTCTATTGCTACTTATTTTGATTTAGAGGTTAAGCAAATGGATGTAAAAATGAATTTCCTTCATGGTGACTTAGAGGAGAACATTTATATGACACAACCAGAGCACTACATGGTGAAATATAAAAGTAATTTTTTCAATAAATTGAAGAAATATTTGAGCAAACTAAAACAAAGTCCTAGGATGTTGTACTAGAAATTTGATACATATGTGTTGAGTTTGGGATTTGAGTGTTCTAAATCAAATCATTGTGTTTAAATTATAAATCTAAAGTTAATCATTTCTTGTTTATTTCATTATATGTTGATGGTATGTTATTTATTGGTAAAGGGAGAGGAATGATTTCAAAACTCAAGTATAAACTTGTAGCTAAATTTGAAATGAAAGATCTCAGTGCAAATAAAAAAATTCTTGGGATGGAAATTAGAAGAGATAGAGTGAACATAAAGTTGTGGCTTGTCCAGATTAAGTATGTCAATTCAATTCTATATAGGTTTAATATGCAACATTGTAGTCTATTGTGTGTTTCATTTATAACTAGAATGAAATTATCTCTTTCAAAGTTTTCAACATCCCATAAGAGATGGAAGACATGAAAAGAGTGCCTTACTAGAGTGTAGCCGGAAGTTTTATGTATGTTATAGTCTACACTAGACCAGACATTGCCTAAGCAACAAAATTTATTTTTAGATATATGTCTAATCCTGGTAGATTTCATTTGGATGCAGTTAAAAGAGTCTTCAGATATTTACAGGGTACCTCAGAGTATTCCTTGTGTTATCATGGTAATTTTATAGGAGATAAAATTTCCCTTGATATTCATGGTTATGTGGATTCAAATTAGGTAGGCGATGTTGATAGTAGACAATCTACCAATGATTATGTGTTTACTTTATTTGGAGATGCAATCAATTGGATGAGTAAGCGACAATTTGTGGTTGATTTGTCCACTACTAAAGTTGAGTATATGAAATTTACTCAAACTTGTAAATAATCCATCTGGATTAAGGGACCGTGTTCAAATGTTGAAATAAAACAAGGTGCAGTGAAAATATTATGATAGTCAAAGTGTAATCTTCCTAGCTAAGAACCTAACATCTCATTCCTAGACTAAGCACAATGATGCACAATATCATTTTGTCAGAGATATGGTTGATGATGATAGGGTGAAGCTAGTTAAGGTAGAAAATTTGATGAATGTTGTGGATTTGTTAACTAAGGCTATGAGCACAAATAAGTCCAAATTGTGTTCAAAGTCTATAGGCCTCTTGACCCCTAGCAATTAAATCATGGTATTGATCCTCCCATTGCTCTTGTAAGGTGTTCAAAAAGTGGTAGAATGTTCAAAAAAATGGTGTCTTAACCTTGCAATTATAATATGTTAATATATTGAGCATGGGGGGTTGCAAGGGGGTATCCCTCTTGCAGGGTTTGAGGGTTGTGCACCCTACTAGGGGTTAGGGGGAAACACCCTTGAAAACCACATTTTATACCCTCAAAATCCATATTTTATGTATATTTTATTATTGTAAATATGGACCATTCAACATTAGGTCTTAGATCTGATGATAGATATTTTTTTGGCTTGTCGTTCCCTAGAAGGCAACCCTATTTTATGAGGGAATTGTATTATAACTATGTAGAGTGATGTATTTTGAGAGTTTGATAGTTGTTGTGTTCCCTTTGAATCTTTGGTTGGTTATACTCCTATGAGAAGCTTGCTCTACAATTATATTTTAATCTTCATGATTTATGAATAATATATTGGGTGACTTTTGGAGTGTGGGGTTTTTATCCCGAAAGGGTTTTTCCCATGTAAATCACTATGTTGGGGTATGCATGATATTTATGTTTAAGATTCTATAACTGTTGTAAATATATGAAAAGTATTGCAATACCATCCTCTCAAGATTAGTGTATGAAGTTGTTATGCTACCTTAGCTTCATTACAACTAAGCATCAAGTGGTGAAACAAGTCCAACCATTAGAATCTACCTCAAAATTGAAACCTCTATGGATATAGATGACCCACATTCAAGTTATCTATACAACCTATAAGTATGTACATGGGCTACGAAATTGCACAACTCGTAGATCTCATGAAGATATATATATATATATTCAATATTTCATTAGTAATCATATAAAATACAGACAACTAGAGATTAACATGTAGATTCTATGTCTCAAACACAAAATTAACTCTAGATTAAATTTACCACAAATACACAAAGTAATCACAGTTAAAGAACCCAACAAATAACTCCATAAAAATTTAAGTAAACAAATCATATATTAACACTTCTAAACTTGATCCACTATGAAGTAATACAAAAGGTTCTTTGTCACCTATAAGAAGTCCAAAATTAAATACTATGACCACAATATACGACTTTTTGAATTAAGGAGAACAAAACTATATTCTAACTAACATTTTGTTGTCTAAATAACAAAATATATAAAAACCACTAACATCACAATGCAATTCTCAATAAAAAAAATTGTCAATTATAAGAATATGAAAATCTAACTCTTTGGACAAAAATTATGGATCCTAAAAAATGCTTCCTTTCTGTACAAATAAAATTTACCACTTGTATTCTTTGGGTGGTCCTTTGGTGGCACCACTAACTAAGTAGTATTGATGACAATAGAAAGAGGTGGAACCACCTAGTGGTGGCAACATATTTGAGTAGTATGGCCATAGCAGAGGTGAAGTGGTGAATTGCGTGATTTTTAGTGGCATGACTTGTAGAAGTAGTGGAGTAGGGTTTTGGTGGGTCACAATTGGCTCAAATTAATGGTTGTCTACTATTAGCAGTGATTAGGCTCAACCCCATGCCTAAGAAATCCGCACAACTTTGTGTAACTATTGTACAAATGAAATCACCTAGATGTAAACTTATACTCTACCAATTTTTTTAATATTTTCTACCAATGTTGTAAAATAAGTGTCACATGCCTATGTAGGTACTAACATAAGAGAATATTCCTAAATATGTTGGTTGTATAAAAAAATAGAACTACAAACTGCATGGTTATACAAATCATATAAAATTTACAAAATTTTGACTTGAGAGGTTCCACCATACCCCCAAAAATGGCTTAGAATTTGTTTCTCCAAAAGGTATCAAGTTATATATGGATGATCTATATGTTTTTTTTTACCTTCTCAATTCAATTTTGAGGTTTATTTTTTCCCAAGAGGCCATTTGAATAACTTAACCTATAAAATCCTAAAAAAAAAAGTCCAAATAAAAACCCATTTTATAAATAAACTCAAAACCCTATATTGACAACACCCCAAATCTACCTATTTAAAATATTGAAAATTCCTTCATTCTTTTTTAAACAAATCTATTGATTCTACTATTCACAGGATTCTACTCACACCAAGCATTGATAAGTAAGAAGATGTATAATCTTACAACCTAACAACTAGGATCTAATACCAAAGGAAAGGAAATTTACATCAATAATGTACCATTTTTACATAACCCACATAAAAGAAACAAATACAAAAAATGTCTTTGTAATCCATAATATAAAAGAGTAATAAAGAATATCATTAAGAACACCAAATTTACACTAGGAAAACACTCTTAAGGGGAAAACCTAGCCTCTAGAAGCACCCACATATTCAATGTATTGTCTCAAGAAAACATAATTTTAATACACTCACAAGTCTCCATAGAAGGCCTTTGAAGCATCAAGCACTATAGTTGCATTCCTCCATGTGAACAAGAAAATGAGAACCATGTAGCCACACATCCTAACCCATTCTTCCTCTATTCACATGTGCAACCTACTCGAGATGCTTAATTGAAACTTAGCCAACAAGCCAAAGGTTACACTAGCCAACCTCAACAACTACTAATGTGCTTGCTCTTATAGAACAAGATTACACAAGTTACACACTAATAGTTATGTAACCCATGTTTCTTAAAACTATATAATCACCAAACGATGACCCCAAATTAAATATTTGATACTATTTTTTCCTAATATTAAATATATATTTTATATTGATAATCATTTACAAATATTATGCTCATACATGAGCATCAACATGAGACCAATACAAGTTTTTGCAAGCACAAAAATGAGACTAATACCATATCCCTTCAAGAAACCACACTAGAAACCACCTATAGAAGACCAAGAGTCACAACTTAGAAATCCACTTATTTAGAAACCACCTCCATACTAAAAGCCGACTATGGAAGACTAAGAGTCACAACTTAGAATTCCATATTAGATGTCCCTTTGGGATTTGAACTTGGATCTCCACAATGGGAACTCAAAGCTTTAACTAATTAAGATTAAACCCTTGGAATATATTTAATATTTTCTAATTTGATGCCCACATTAAATATTTATCCCAATGTCACATGTACACACGTCCCTAACAATGCCTAATCCATGTGGTATTCACATCCCTAGGATGCACCACAAATAAATATTTAATTTTACATTGTTATCATTTTTATTATGTAAGTTGTACAACACAACTTTCCCAACATCAAGCACCCAATAAATAGGATACACAATACATGACTATAAAATGGTAACTATAAAATTATTGGTACCTCATTTTGTTGGTATCTTATTTTTGCCCTTTTCTACTATAAAGGTTTGCATTTTGCCTTTGTTGGCCCATTCTTGATAACCGGATTGAGATAATTGACTAGATGCATTGATATACATGTAAATGGCTCACCTAAGAGTAGTAGCTTCCTCGAGAGTGAAATTTCCTATCAAACAAGTGTCATTTACCATAAAACAAGTGTCATCCACAAATTGAGTATGGGAAAGTCGATCCATACCTTACATAATATAAAAGCTATAAATAGACCTAAAACACTTAAGGTATTTTAAAAAATTATAAATTAAGAATTTTTTTTTAGAGAAGTTCAATAGCAATTATATCAAGCACAAGATTAAGAGAAGTTCAATAGCAATTCTTTTTTGAAATTTAGTAAAGTTGCAGCTAAACATTTCTTTGTATTCTTTGGGAAGCTTACTTTTCTTGAATTAGCAACATAGAAAGGTTAAGGTCTTTTACCAATCTTCTAAAAATATTTTGTTTGAGTCTACTACCAATCCCTCTTACATTCTCAAAAATAATCATGTGAAATGAATGAGCGAGGGATGTCCATTGGATTGAAAAGATCGGAAGCTAACATGTGTTCTAAATGTTTCCATTTATTATGGACAATCTTACAATCTTGTTTAAGTGCCTCTTGTCTCCCCTATTTTTTATTCTCATTTTGTTTAATACCCAAAGTTCAAGTTGAAGGATGTTAAATTTCTTATTTTATTTGAAGGAATTTGATTCAAATTATCTTTGGATGAAAAATAAAAATATTTTCTTGTTTATCAAAGTCTATTAAAAGGGTTAGACACATGTTCAAGATTATCAAAGGCAAAAAAAGGTCTCTTGAACTTTAAGATTTTGAGAGTTATTAGGAGTAAGAAGAGGGTTATAGGTACAAACAATAGAATTATCTAGAAACAAAAGAGCATGATGTGTAATGTCCCCATTTTGGCCCTACACTCTTCATTTGGATTTAGCCTATTTCTGAAATCCATAGGCTAAGCTGAGGTGGAAAATTAGGGTTTCCTCTTTCAGATACTACTCAATTGGCATTCTGAGGTTGTTGTGCAAACTTACTATTTATAGCAATTCGCTATTTTTAGCAAGTCTATCTTTTGGCAGTATCTGTCTAGCAACAGTTCAATCCTTTGCAGTTCAATGTTTAGTTTGGCTTTCTGTTGTTTTGATGTGAACTTACTATTTATAGCAATTGGCTATTTTTAGTAAGTCTAATTTTGGTAGTAGCATCATCAACAATTCAGCTCAAGTCATTTTGCTATCCTTCAGTTTCAGTTTGGCTTTGGTTATCTCCATGGATTAAGTTTTATACTTAGTCATTTTTATGTTTCTCATTTGTACCCCCACGCCTAGGAATGATCACTTCATGTTGTTTTTAAAAGGGGGTCATTAAGGGGTCAATGGTGCATTTAATGAATTATTAAATGCTTTATTGTTGCAAAGTGAAGTTGGATGCCTAAAAGAGGTTGATTAATATTTTATTATTTCAAAAAAGTGAAATGCTTAAAGTGGCATTCCTTTTAGAAGTTGAAGTGATTCAACTTCTTGGAATTTGAAGAGTCTCTTGTTGCTTCATTTGCCAATTGAAGCTTATATATTGCTGCTGTTTGAAGAGCTGCTTATCTTTGGAAATATTGTAAAGTTATGCTGTTGGTTTGAAATCCAGAATCTGGCTAAGGGAAAGCTTAGCAATTTGTCTACATTCTTTGGGCCTGAAACTATGGTTCCCTATATGGTGGATTGAGAGTGTGCTTCATTCAGAAGTGCACATTGAGCTTCATTGTTGGAGAATTTGAAGTGTTTTTCAGTTTTTGAGCTTGCTGGTTCATTCATGGCTGAAGGTGATTTTCATTAACAGCTCTTTGTACGATTTTAATATGCTTCTAGGTATTGAAGATATGGATTCCTAGCACATGGGCGCTCCTTCCCACAGAAGATCAGAATTTATTTCAAAGTATTTATTTTTATTCTTGCAAAATTGCCCTTGCTAAGGGTCGTACCATGTTGGGAGCATTGAGAATTGTGCAAGTAAATTAATGGTTGCTTTTTGAAGTTGTTTCATCATCATGACATGGGGGCCTATCCTCTAGAGGTTCATTGCAATTGATTTCACTCAATTTGGAGGTAAATTGAGAAAGTTATGTGCATTTCATTGATGTATAGTTTGCTGGTCTGATTTTCTGTATTCTCTATTTCTGATCAGACTTGCTAGTTTTTGATATAATGCTGGTTTGAGCTTCTTTTCTATATCATTATTGTATTGTAAGAGTTAGAGGAAGTGTTACTCTAACCATTGATTGATTTGGAAGCATATCTTTCTTTTTGCAGCTGTTTAATTTATTGTAAAGCTGATTAGTAGTACTAACAGCTATTTATTTTATTTGCTGCAATTAGTTTAAATTTCATACTCCCACGATTGAGTGGTTGAGTTTAAATAATCATCTTTCTTAATTGTAAGTTTCCCCCCACTAAATAAGTGGTTGTGTGGACTGTATTCCCCCCACGTTAATAAGTGGAAGTGAGGATTTAAATGGCTGGTTTGCCGCCTTTAATAATGTAATAATCTCACCCACTGAATAAGTGGAGTATCCCCACTGCTTGTGGATGCCTGCATCAGCAGATGAATTGTAATTTCAATTCAGTTTACTCCTAATGATCCTATGACCATATGCTATCACCTCGCCCACATTGGGATCTTGGTGAACATTCTTGGTTAGAGTTACTTCCATGCTGATTTGTTTTTGGAGCTAACGCTAATCAGTGACTTATTGCTGGTTTGCGTATTGTATTTTGAGAAAAAAATAAGGGGAATATTTCATGATGGCTATTAAAAATGGCAATAGGAACATCCAAAAATCCCTAGAAAGTGGAAGATCTTGTGCTATATGACCTTATTTCACATTGAAAAAAGTTAGCACCTTGTATTTGACCATGATTTCTTTGATCTTGAATTATTTTATCATTCCCTTGATTTAGTATCATCCTTTTTTGGTTTTCATCTTGATCATTCTAAAATCTAGTAGGTATTTCTCCAGAAATAACAAACTTATTTTTATCTCAACTATCAACTTTCACTCCTCTACAATTTGGAGGAGGTCTAGTTTTAACTTTCCTAAAAGCCATGATAAAACCAACAATATTATAATGACCAACAATAGAATCTTGATTATCCTATTAGATTTGTTGTTTATCTTTTTTGTCCTCTTATGGTAATTTCTCTGAAGAATCATTTGATTTAAGCTAGGGATAATCCCAAAAAGATGGACACTACAATGATGACTTTCTCTACATCTAAAAAGAATGACCCCAAAATCTTGGGTTTGATGCCAAATAAAATCTTCTACCTTAGTCTTAAGAGTTTTTGACAAGGGATTATTTAAATCCAATTCTAGATAGATTCAAGCATAACTATAATTTTTTTTCTCTCTACTAATATAAGAAGTACCTAACTAGAAACCCACTGAATCACCCAAAACATTTAGGCATTTCATCTTTCTAAAAAATTAACATAGAAAATAAATGGATCCGAATTGGAGCCTTGGAAGGTAGTTCCATAGTTGGGACAAAATCTAGATTCCAAGGTTTCATGAAAAGGCGAACATGTTTGAAGAAATAATGACCTCCTTCAAAATTTGAACACAATAAAAAACATTATTAAGGAAACAAAAAAATAGTTGTTGTCAACTAGGATAGTCTCCATGCCTCTTTCAATTAGTCAAGTCCTTTGTGATCATCCTCTAGCATCATCAAATTTAATCTAACACCCATGAACTTACAAATGAGGACATATATATGGAAAAAAACTAAATCCTCTACTACATAGTCATGATTAAAAGCTATTGTTGAAAATTCCTTGATTCAAGGAAATATTGATTTTAAAATCATTAGCTTTTATTTTTCTAAACAAAATTGTTGTCGTTAAGTAAGACTCGCCTTAAAATGAAAGTTAACATTCAATTTCCAACCTAAAATGTTGTGAAAAGCCTACATATTATAGATGGTATTGTACTTAAAATGTTGTGAAAAACCTACATATTGAAGACAATAAATTTTCATAGTGCATAATATTGGATATAAGCGTTTCTAATTTGATTGTTTAAACTTTGTTATCATCAATGTTTCCCATCACACTTTATGATCCATTCTCTTCTCTATCTCTCTTCATCTTTTTGATGAATTACAAAATATGATCCAGAATATTGACGATAAAAAATATTAGGCAACTAAAATCCAAAAAAATACGGCTCTAGGAAAATTCACCACGATCAATTCACCACCAACAATTCACCTCCAACAATTCGTCACCGTGGAAAATTCACCACCAGCAATTCATCGCCGTGGAAAATTCACTACCAACAATTCATCGCCGTGGATAATTTAATTCATTGCATATACAATTAGGAAATTGTTGGTGGTGAATTTTCCAGGCAATGAATTGCTGGTGGTGAATTTTCCTAGAGATGAATTTTTCATAGCGATGAACTGTTGACAGTGAATTGTTGACGGTGAATTGCTCGTGGCGAATTTTCCTGAAGCCCAAAAATACTCATATCTCATACGCCATATTTGTAACAATATAAATGTTTTCATTAAATAGGTTTGTTGCAGAATAGATTAGGTTATGTTCCCTTTGGGATGGGCAAGCAATCAAATGGAATCACTAAAAACTTAAAATATAATATAAATCTACAGCTACCCATTATATCCTCCAGGACAAATAATAGTTCTCATTTATTTTACTGAAACTATGAAGTGAAATTAAATACTTGTGTTTGTTTCTTATGTTCATATGTGCAACGTTAACTTGCAAAAATCCAAGGACATCTAATCAAAGCCGGTGTCATTGTCTTGATGTAACTGGTCCTCTGAAGATGCAATGAATTGGACAAGGAGGCGCCCCACATCATTTTTTAATTGAATTCAAGGTAATAAGAGATTACAGAAGACAGTTTACAGATGCAAAGTCATAGTTGTACATGCACTGTCAAACAGGAACAGTTAAAGAACATACAATCAGTGCTGAACAGTCATAACTACAGCAGAGGCACTTTCCTTCCACCATTGACATGGGTGGGAGGTTGGCACTGTACAATGATGTTAAGTATGAAAAGGAACTGAAAGTGATGTAAGAAAGTATATGTCACAATCCATCTACAACAGCATTAAAATGTGGTAAGAAATATTATTGTTCTTTCTCAGTCAAGATAATCATTTTCATGAACATGTAAAGTTTGGGTAAGAATATAATATTTGTGGAAAGATGTTTGTTGCGTGTCTGAATAAACAATATCTTACCTTGCACAAGTGAATGAGCACCTTCAATTATGTGCTTGTTTTGTTGATATTCTTACATATCACATCATGTTTTTTATGACCAATTTTGTAATAATCATTATTAAATAATTTTAAAGTGTTTTTTTAAAGAGAAGCATGAAAACAATGTTTTATAGGCATAAAGTGCAATGCTTATCTACTTGTGGGCAAGCTGATTTGGTGTTAAAATTTAAGAGGGTTTAAAGGGTGAGAGATAAATTAAAATAATTTGTAAGTATTTTTTAAATTGTATAGAATTTATTTTTAGAAATAGAAGTCAACCTAATTAAAGAAAAGATGGAGGATTAAAAATATTTAAGTCTTTACTAGTTTAAGGGTTAGGAGGTACACAATTAATTATGAATGAAGATTTTTCTTATTTTTAAATTGTGAGAGGGTTAAAGTTATTGAAAAAGAGGTTTGGAGTACTTTTCCATTTTATTTTGTAAAGTTGAATTCTAATGGTCCATCTCTTGATATAATTTGGAGAATATAGGAGCAAGATTTAATATTGATAAGAATGATGACGACTTTGTTAATGATAAATCTTTATTTCTAGGTCATCACACAAATAATAAAAAGAAAAGAGGGGTATAGGGATGGAAAACAATATCCTTCATGTGTGTGCAATAGCTTGTAGTTGAATGGGATTCCCTTGTAGTGATCAATGCACTCATAAAAGGATCCTATCCTTATTGGTGACTCGGTAAATTTTTAAAGGAGGCTCTTTCTCTTCACCAACTATTCAAGGAAGTTATTTTCACTCACCATCATAGAGCTTATAATATGGCTATAGATCATTTGTCCAATTATGGGATTGATCACGAGCCCCTTACAACCTTATATAGTAGACTTCTATTCTCATGGGTAGGACAATATAATTTTTTTAAGTCTTAAACCCTCATAGGAGATCTTCTTAACTAAGTATTGATGGGAGGCTACTATTGTGTTCAAATGTTTTACTTGTGCAATATTAGGTGAGCTTCCCTACATTTAGGATGGATTTTTGGGATCCTTGTTATACTATTAGGATGTTGTAGTATTGTATGATTGTTTTTTAGTTTCCTACAGCTAATTGTATGCTTTGGATTTGGTGGGATATTGGCTAATAGTTATGATGGCATGTAAGAGGTAGTCTTACAAGGTTTGCTACCCCTATAGAAAAGGTTGAGTACATGATAAGCATCTAATTTCATCTTCATATGTAATGATATGACAAATCTAGGGTTCACAATATACCTCAATAGTGTAATGTATTACTAAACACTCCTAAAGGTTTATTAAGCTTCTCAAGGTTTGATATCTGTGTGTTTATGAAATGGTCATTTTTTTGTGCTATTGATATTTATGCACAAAGCTTTCCCTACTCTAAAGAACTTGATTATAAAAATCCCAACAACTAGTCCCCCTACTATTAATTCCTCCACTTTGTCTAGCCATTATGCGGCTTCTATCCTCATGAAATATGCTTCTATTCCCATTCGTGTCTCCCTCAACTACTCAATTAATAGATCTATAGTGAGGGTCAATATTCATAGAACCCCTACCCCCACCCCCTCTACTATGACCTCCTTGATACTCTTAATGATCTCCCTACTTGAAAAACTATCCTAGTTACTAATAAGAAAGGAAAATATCTTGAGATTGAAGGCTCTTCGAGGGTGCTTAATGATGAACTCTCTTTTTATGATTTCAACAATGCTATTAAATATATTGCTAACATAATTGAGGCAAGGCCCTTAGTTAAAACAATCAATTTGGACTCAAACTCAGCTTGTCAAGTTCTATACACTAAATTGAAATCCTTCGATGATGGTTTCAATTTGTAGTGTTGCATCCTTAGGTGGTTTAAAAATGATAATGAAAGAATGAAATAGAGGACAAATGCTTTATAAAAATAGGTTTATATGGATGCTCCCAAGCTCGAGGTCAAGGTGGAATTCTCTAAAAGGGAGTGGGCCAAGGCTTGTAACTACAACTTATCTTCTAATGTTAATGATCTTAAGAAAATAAAGAAGAGGGGTGAGGAAGAACATGATTAATTGATGAATTCCTTGGATAAGGTCGTCACCCTTAGCAAGACAACTATAAAGAACTCTATTGTTTGTATTGTCATCATTCATGAGAGTTTCCTTAAGAGGAAAAGAATGGCTATTGTTATGGGTGGTCCAAACAAAAGAGCCCTTATGCAGCAAATGTAGAAGGAGCCAATGGTTGTGGACTTGGTTAATGAAGCTATTGAGGATCATTTAGGTTTTCTTAGAAAAAATGAGATGCTATAAGTAGTCTAAAGGAGTTGTCTACTATTAAGCTTTTTGTTGTTGTGTGTTTGTTGGTGGTCCACTGTGTTTACAAATTTTGGTTGTTGATTTTGTTTGTTGAACTCCATTTCTCGTGGAGTTTGATTTCCTTTTTTTTTGGTGTCGAAGTTTTGTGCTTTTTTCATGCCCCATTGTATAAAGAGTTGGGTCCTCTCAAAAACCCACATTTATCAATAATAAAAAATTAATTGCAAGATTTTTTTTCACTTTATGTCTATATTTATTAAGATATCAAATATTTTGATTAATACTCCACCTTCTAATATACCAAAGTAACATAAAAGTGAAAATTATTTATATCTATGAAAACTTTTTTTTCAATTATTTACTAAATGAACTATGATTCTACATATCGAATTACCAAAATATCAAGAAGTGTCACTATCTTTCTAACTAGTCCTATTAAATCTTTTTGCTTTATCAATTTTGTTTAGTGGTATGCTTTTAAAGTCATGCTAGGTATTTAAAAAAGTTAAAAACACTTATTTTTCCTTTGCCATTGTATTTCTCATGATTTTCTCGGAGTGTTAATGTCCTTTGTTGCTTTCCCAAGTCTCCAACATCTCGAGTACTTGAGACGAAATGTGTCATTCATCCCACTCTCTTGGTTACCACTGCTCATATGGGCATGTATTGTTATGGACTACGCACATAATCAATTTTCATGATGTGCTAATAGAAGTTTACATATTCAGATTTTTTCAAAGCACTGCATTTTATGATCATTGGTATATCAGAGTGATGGCACATCGAATTTCTAAGTTAAGATTAAATAAATCAGTCAAAATTTTGATCATAATGTACATAGATTTCAAACACAGAAAAAATTGAAGCAAAGAAATTAATGAAGATATGAAAGGTTTAATCATACAAGGTGATTTATAACATGTTGCGTATGATTGGTTTTGGTTTTAATTGTGTATATTTTTCAATCGACGTTTTCGATCACGCTCTTCTCTTTTTCATGAAAGATCACTGAATGTGATTCGAAGTATTGATTGAAAAATATACATAGTTAAAACCAAAAGCAATCATACACAATGCTTCATGAATTATGAAAAACTCATACCAACTATTACAATATCTTACATCAATTCGTTACATGAATTACAATCATGCTTCCAATGACACAAAGTCATTTCAAGATTTCAATGTTTGTGAAGTTTCAAGTGAACAATATTTTGAGCTTGCAAGATTTGACTGAAAGATATCATAGCAAGAGATAATTTCAAGACACCACCTTTCTCCCAGTCTGTTGTCATCGAGACCCTACATTTACTTATTTTACAGATTCAAAAATGCAAACTGAGTTTCTTCAAATGCTCCACAGCCTATCCTAGATGCAACATGCTATGCACTGAAAATTTGAGCTTCCTATCAACACACAGCAGCTGCCAAACCTTGGTTACTCCCTTGTCCTGATACAATAAAAGATGTCTAACCAATTTACATTGATGAAACATGAGATTTTAAAATCTGTGACTGGGGATGGAAAGTAGATGAACCAGACCTGGAATAGTTAATGCATTAGAGCCAGAATTTAGGAGAATGTTTAAGCTCTCAGACCAAAATTTGAAGTATGAATATGATAGGATAGACCAGATGAGAAATAAATGTACAGAGTTTTTTTGTATATTGGTCTGAATTTCTTAAAAGTTTCAAGCTTTATGCATCCTACTATGTCTTTTGTGCAGGTTGTTAGGGATGCGGCCATGAAGTTTTGTTGAATAAATTATAGCCTCAGACATAAAACATGTGAATATAGCCTGGGTGCCTCTACTTCATATCATTATTATGAATGGGACTATCCAAAGCTGGGGAGAAATCATCTCCTTTCATTTGGGAAAATAGTTAAATGAAGCACAATCTGCTAGCAAATTCTACAAGTGTTCTTGATAGATGTATTTTGCAATGATTTAACCTTTGACACAAGGTTCCTCCTTAGATGGAACCCTATATATTATTTGGCCATTGATTGGCCATATTCAACTATCAAAAACATTATATATGGATTTGTAATCACTTCTTGTGGTATGTAGTATAATTTATTCCACAGGGATGAAATCAAAGTGATTGGAAGCTAGTTTTCTACAGCAATAAGGATTGAGGTAATTTTATATTTTTAAGAGTTTGGCTATTATGGTGATTTGTTATTAGTATGTTAATGGATTTGCAAGATTACTAAAGGTCAAATTCTTAGAACTGTATTTCAAATTAACAAAATGTAAACAATTTTAGAAAAAAACTAGCATATAACATATATGATGTATTTTGAAAATCTTTTGAGAAAAAATCCAACAAATAATAATACCACTCTAAAAGTATATTCATAGTACAAGAAAATTACAAGATATTGAGAGAATTTGATCATGTTATCAAAGGAGATCTTCAACATTTCTTCCTAGAACTACTTTAGGATCATGTGATTTTCTTCCAACAACATCCTACACATCCTATCTTAGAACTCTATAGGGCGAGTCCATGAAAATGGGGGGTGGTAAAAGAGCCAAAAGTGAACTTTTTTTTCTTCTTTTGAAAGTAGCAAAAATTAATCTTGACATGAAATTCAAGATACCACACTCGAAATTTGAAGATGTGTCAAGAAAAAGATTAACAATGTTAAGAATTTAGTTTCTAAACTACTTTTTTTTTAAATGGTGGAGAATAAGAGGATCAAATAGTGGGAGCACACAAAATAGTCTTTTAAAAAAAAAAAAAATTATAATATAGATGTTAGGAAAAGGGCATTGTGTTGTACACCTTACACAATAAAGAATTAATTTAATTATGTAAAATAAATTTTTATTTGTGGTGCATATTTGGAGATGTGCTTAGCCACATCTAGTATTTATTTGGTCCACTTGTAAAGTTGTATTGGACATTGGTTTAATATTTTATGTGTGAGAGATTTACAATAAATTTTTAATATTTGAGCCAAATATTTAATTTTAGGGGTCAATCATTTTGCATTCTCATGGTTTTGAGGCACATGATTTAGCTAATACCATAGATGTATTTGTGTGTTGGCTATCATTTGTATAGATTTCTCATTTAGAGTGCACAACTGAAGTATGGCATAGGATGTGTGGTTGTATGGTTACCCATTATGCTTGGACACATGGAGAATGCATTGGAGGAGCTTGATACTTAAAAAGTGCTCATGGAAGGCCGATAATTGTATTGTATTGTTTTCATTGCTGAATAGTATATTGAGTGTAGGTGCTTTTAGAGGTTAAGATTTTTCCTCATGAGGGTTTTACCAGTATACATCTTATGTAATCTTGTGGTATGCCTTTGATATTTGGATTATGGTTATTCTGAGTACTTTTTTGCATATTTTCTTTCTTGGGGTTATGTGGAAATAGTTTATATTACTACAATTTTTATTATTTGATATCACAACTCGGTGGTCAATTTGTGGGAGAAGAGATCTCCCTAGTTGTTAACCATTGGACTTGGAGTAGATTCTTGTACATAGTTGAATTCATGGCCTTGTAGGCAAATAATTAAGGATTTTTTAAGGTGATAGGTGTATTTACAAACTTGAGCTATTGCAATTCAAGGGTTTGATGAATATTTGACAAGTAGATTTTTGTTAGGGCTTTTTATGTGAGGATTTTGGGGGTGAGTTTTTGTTGGAAACCTCTTGAAAAAAATGAATCTCACCATTAAGTATAAAAGGCCAAAAAAATTATGGATCTAAGGCCATGAAAGAATGGGGATTGAATTTTTTTTCCATTTCTAAGGCCACAAAAGAATCTTCACAGGGAATATTTTATACAACACATACAAGTGTTGGTTGTTGAATGTCTATAGTAGTTGTAGTCACCAAAAAATATATTCTTCTACACATGTCATCAATGATCTTATAGTTTCATAAAGAATATTTTAAAAATAAATAAAATAATAATAAAAATCACAATTTAAAAAATCTATAGAATTTTAAGGGCTCAAGCCCTAGTCCAATGGGTGACCGACCACTCATGATAGAGGGCTTGGTTGCAAGAGGGTAGCCCTTAGTCAATGCTAGCTAATGGGGGGCCTAAGAAAAACCCAATGGTTAGCCACCTGAGAGCTGCTTGTGTGTCACCATGTTGATTTTTGAAGCATATTAAAGTAGTTTTTCTAGAGGGCACAAAATTCACCCACAATATCACATTTTTTAATTCTTATAAGTGATAGAAAGGTCTCTTTGATCACCGTGTAGTGGTTTATATTTGACTATCATATTCTGTTGTTTATCTTAGAATTTTTTGTTGAAGCCAACATTGTTGTGAAATAGTTAACATGTGATATCTTGAACATAAAAAATATGATTTTGGATTTTGAATAGCCATTGGAGATAATTTGTAGTATACTACATAGTGTATTAGGTGGGGTTTCACTTACAAAATAGGGAGAGTGTTGTACTTGTTTGAGTGCTTGTAGGAGCCTAGAATTTGGGGTGTGATTGTGTGAGAATTTAGACAAATTTATGGGTAAAAAATTATGGGTGTATATTTTTATCATACCAATATAACAATATAATAGGTTTTATATAATTTAGTGCTCCTGCTACATACTTATAAGTATTTTTAGAGTGTTGACTTTGTTGGAGACGTGTACATAAGTTTTCTTCAAGTTTGAAGACATAATTTGATATGCATATGAGACTTAGATTCTTAGTTTAGTGATAATTACTTGTATAGTTACAATGATGGTGATGATTATGGTGTCATAGGTTTTCATGTATATTTGAGCATTGGTATGACATGGTCTGACAAGTGGTTAATAGGATTAGGGTATGGTATTGGATTGATTTATGATTATAAGTAGTACTATGGTTCAATGTTAGGAGTTTGTTCTTATCTCATAGATAATTTTTTGGTTCCTGAACTATGGTTACTCATTTGTAGATTATTTTGGTAAATCAATTATACAAATAATTTAGTGTTTGAGTTTTGAGACTTGTAGGTTATCTTTTTTATTATCTCAGTTTCACGGATATTGATGTGATGGTGAGTTTATATATTGCATTGGTTTGGGATCTTGAGAGTTATGTAGTTTTATGCATTGGCCACTCATTGGTTGCATTCATGACTCATATGTGGACTATCTATGTCCATAGGTATTTTCAATGTTGATACAAATTAAGTTGATTGACCTTATCTATTGTCATTTTTGCATTGGTATTATTATCAAATACAAAATGCACCCTTGAGAGCACCCTTGAGAGAGTAATAAACACTCCAAGGCCATGGATTGCCTATAGATTGGAGTGAGTCTCTAGAGATGGTTGGTTCCCTTGGTGTTTCCCCTAAATAATCTATTCTACCATTGTCTCACAAGTAAAAGAGGCAGAAAAATGTAAAACTAAACTCTAAAGCCTAAAAGGGGTGATACACCAGATGTTCAGTGACTTGTATTTGCTTTAGCTTGCACAATATGATTTAGAAAGACTAATAGACTATGCAAAATTCAGGTTTTGACATGTTCGCATCAATGTTTCATAGAAAGGTTTTAAAGTTTATGATAATTCTCAAAAGGAAACAACATTCACAATTGAATTCTAACATGAAACTTAATAGAATAACACAAATTATGACTTGCAAACTAAAATGGTGTCTTCCCAAGGTCCTTTAGAGGGTGTTTTGAAATTGAATTCCTCTCCCTCACTTGCTTTGCATGAACCAACTATCAGAGTCAAGCATGAGGCTTCTAATGTAGGAGATTTTTTTGAGATGTCATCAATCTCACTAGAGAAAGCAATCTTTAAGACTACAAATTTTTTTGAGGAATCACCACTGCTACAAGAGAACTTAGGAATCGTTGTTCACAAAGGTGAAGAAAATTGCTCAAAAGGAGAAATTAAACAAAACCTACAATTTTTTCCTCAAACAAATCTCAAATGGACATAAGTAAAGAGGAAGAAGTCAACCCCTTCAAAACTCAAGCATAAAATGATGCTAAGATCTTGAAAGTAAGGAAAAAATCCTAAAGAAATGTGTGTTCTTGTTGTACCCCTACTAATGGGTTCATGCAAAATTCTACCTTTTTATGGATTTATCTAGTCTTTTTTTCTAGTTGTATGTAATAGGTTAACATAATTGCACTATTTATAGATATATGTTACCCTAGAAAATGTAAGGACCTAAATTTTTTTGCAATCCACCCAAAACACATTATAATATTTTCTATCTAGTTTAATTGAATGGGAGAAACCCCCTATGATTGTAGTTTATTGAGAAAAAGAAGTAAATATTGAGAAGGAATATTCCACCCTCTTCATATCTAGATCTTGGAGAAGTGGTTATCACAAGTGTGCCTCTCCCATGAGGGTGGATCATAATTGTGCCATATTCAAATCCTTGTTAACCTCTATAGTATATGGTGTGCCACATAGATATTTTTCTATTAATCATATGTTGTATTTCTCTTCCCTTACACATTTCCAACATGCCATCTTTGTGCATGGTTGGTATCATGTGAAATCACATATGATGAATATGCATGTGTATGTATCTCACATTATCATTTTTTAGTTCTTATGGTTTCAAATTGATTATTGGTTGGGTTTTAGTTGAGTTTATACATGAATGATTTAAGAAATTACATCCTCATCTAAATCTCCATGCAATTATTTTGTCTTAGCATCTATTTTATTAACCTCCAAGTCGTACATTAGAATGATGGATAATAGAAATATGATGAAATTTAACTTTACAACATGAGTGAAAATCTCACCAAAATCTATTACTTCAACTTGAGAATAATCCTTGCCCACTAATCATAACTTGCATTTTTAATCTTTCCCTCATTGAACTTCTTCTTGAAGACCCATTTACAACCAAATTTTTTCTTCTTTTTAGAAATTTAATGAATCCTCAAGTCATGTTATTCTATAAGGTTGTTATTTCCACATCTACGAACTTCTAGGATTTTACATCCTTTGATTCTAATTCCTTCATCATAGTTCTAGGCTCATTATCACTAAAAAATTAAAAATATATATAACAAAATCGAGTTATTTATACCTCTTACTTTTTATTTTCATTTCATTAGTGGACCCCCTCATGGGTTGAGTAAAAGCTACTTATTCCTCCTTATAATCCTCCTCGAGATAATCATTCTCATTAGGTCCATAATGAACCCTAGTTTATCCTCAAGTTTAGTCTCCTCAAACTTGATCTCAAATTGCACTAGTATTTTCTCTTTACCTCTAGGTAGTTTAATAAGAGAAGATTTGATCTCTTTAATGATTAAATTTTGACTATAAATTGTATTTCTTAGTCTTATAATTCTAAAGATTATATACTTCAACCCCATCACTATAACTAATAAAAAAACACTTCTTTACTTTGAAATATAGACTACACTTCTTTTTCTTGGTCACATACACATATGCATCACAACCAAGAACTTTGAGATGCTAGAGATGGGGTTTCTTTCTCGCATCTAAACCTCCTTGAGGTTTTGTTGACTTACTAGTGTAAGAGATCTATTGATAAGACAAAAAATAATTCTAAATGCTTCTACCCAAACCATCTTATCATCTTGAGCACCACTAAGCATACTCTTATGGTTTTCCATTAGTGTCATGCTCATCATTTCTTCAACTCCATTATAAAAATGAGTATATTTTTAGCCTTCTATCTAGCTATACCACTATCCTTTGAAATCTTCTTAAATCCTATGTGGAAAAATTATCTACCATTTTCTATTCTTAGAACCTTGATCATCTTCTCATATTGATTCTCCATTCTAAGAGTCTTAAACTCTTTGCACCTACTAAAGATCTTTGATTTTTTTGTAAAAAGAACATCTATTTTTTTAGAGAAATAGTTGATAAATGATAACATAATATAGGGATTTTCCTATTGTAGGTACATAAATAGTGTTAAAAATATCACTATGAATCAAATCCAAAATCTTAAATGATCTAGCATAGATAAAATATTTTTTAACATGATTTTATTTCCCATTTATGCAATGTTCACCTAAAAAAATATTAAAAAAAACTTAACTCTCCTTAGCAATATCCTTGGACTTTGAGGCTCTAAAATCATTTTCACCAATGCGACTCATTTTTTCATGCCAAAAATTTAATGGTATTGAGTTCTATGGCAATAGCTTGAATTTTTTTGTGAGAGCTAGATATTTTTCAAGTCCAACAATTTGAGGTATTACATGGGTAATACCTTGAAATTTTTCATTTCCAAGAAATTGAGGTATAACTTGGGTGATACCTTGAAGTTTCTCTTCAACAATCACTTGAGGTATTAGTTGGGTCATACCTTGAAATTTATCCTTGCCAATAACTTGAGGTATTACATGTGATTAGAAAATTAGGCCAAATATGTTGGACCATTAGGATCATTTTTCTACTTAGAGAATATGGAATAGTACTATTGTGTATTGGATTCATTTCCAAAACAAGTTGCAAGCTAATCTCAAAAAATACACTTTTGGCACCATGAAAATCCACTACCCGAGGAACATAATTGATTGATCTAGTATAAATGTAGACCTTAAAAGATCAAATAAATCTAGGATTGGACAACACCACAAAGTATCACTAAAGTATAAATTTCTTAGAATTTCCAACTTTGTAGTAGCTTCTTGGTTACTCACATATTACCCAATCACTCAACTAGAACATACACATCAAGACACCATTCTCATGGACAATAGCATAATAATTTGGTTTCAAGGATCTCAACTAGAACTCTTGTGCAATAGCTATTCTTCCAATTCCAAACATTACACACCCCTTACAAATTCAAAATTAATGTATTTTCCTATGTAGTATATGTTGTACAAACACACCATAGACACCCAATCACTTTTCATTCAAACACTTTTAAAGACATGGTCTACTCCTACTTCACCTATAAAAAGAAGTCGCATATAGTTGTGCAAGTCATCAAGCAATGAAATCACTTCATTCTAAGAAAGGAGACAATCATCCATATAGATCACTAGCTTCTCTAGTTCTTGCATACTTAAAGCAACTAGAAAATGTGAGCTAGATGATAGGGATGACATAATTTTAACGTTACCATATGGTTATCAGGCATAAGAATAGAAATAAAAATAAGTCAATTGATTACTTTAACCAACCATGCATTCACATGCTCAATATAGTGATAGACTTGAGTAGTGGAAAATTCTTTGACTAGAAGTCACTCTATCAAGAAAATACTAACTTTGCACATAACCACATTGAACTATTATAAGGAAAATTATAGGTTAGGTGAGTTATGCATATTTGACAAGCTTGTCTACAATCTTGGACATCTCTATGTTTCAAATGTTGTGTCATGCCAAAGACTCATATGAAAAGCTTAAACCGAAACGACTAGAAACTTTGGTATTACTAAGACATTGAAGCACTTTAACAATAATTCTACTAGATTCACATGATCATAGATGTTGAGAAGCTCATCAAGTCTTGCAATCATTACACCATTGTAAATCCTTCTGTTTGGAAGCTTGGACTTTACAAACTTCTCTCAATTTTGACATGGCCTTGGGAATCCATTAATGTTGACTTCTTGATCTAATTATGAAACGATTAATAAACAATAATCAAGGATGCAAGTGATCTATATACTAATTATAATATAATATTCTGATTCTTTTTAATGCTCCAAACAAAGTGTTTCTATAAAAAAGATTCCTTGAATACATAAGATTTCAAATGATGATTGAATGATTGATTAATTTGCAAATGGATGTCTTTAAATAAGACATAACAACTCATCACATAAATTAAAAATCTACATTATGAAAGATCAATTACATATGCCATGAAAATGATCAAAACTAAAAATTATAAAATCGAAATACGAATGATGATAAATGACACATATATAAAAATAAATACAATTAAATAGAAGTAAAAACAAATGTATAAAAGAAAAAATAATAAGAATAATTGATGAATACAAAAATCACCATATAAATCTAAACAGAAACTTGCATGCGAGATATTTAACTAGAGTGATAGTCTTCACTAAAACCAATTTTAATGACGTGAAAGGCACAATCACATGAAAAGCAATACAATAGTTGTCTTTTTGTGCCCAATACGTTTAAGATGCATTACAATTGATTGCAACGGATATAATTTTTTTTTTCAGGAGTGAGAATTTGGTGTCAAAGCTTGGAATTGAGATGGCTTTGCTGTCACTAAAAGATTGCCTGTCTATGTAAACAGTTGGTGTGCAGGCCCATCTGATGGTTTGTAATTAATTGTATTGATGTTGAAGGGTTTAAATAGTTAGTATGGATATTTATTTATTTTTGATGAATAAGTGTTTTTAATTTATATATATTAAAAAAAAGTGGGTGGAAAAATTCATGCTGTTAAAATTTGGATAGAGAAGAATTTGGAATAACAAAAAAAACAAATAATATTGATGTCGAAGGGTTTGAATAGTTAGTATTTTACTGTAGTATAGTTAGAGGTGGATAGTCTTTTTCTTATTTATTTTAATTTACATATATTCAAAAAAAGAAGTGGGTGGAATAAATTCTCTGTTAAAACTACAGAGAAGAATTTTGAACAACAAAACAAACAAATTGTTAAGCTGTGAGAGCAAAAGCAGTAATCAGAAAAAAAAAATGTGGTCCAAATTTTATTCTTAGAATTCTTTTGGATAAGATTTTATCAAAAGAAAGGTTTATAAAAGTTGCCAATCAGAATTAGAAACATAATAAATTGAAATTCTGATAGAAAACAAAGGTTTATAAAAGTTGCCAATCAGAATTAGAAACATAATAAATTGAAATTCTAATAGAAAACAATGAAAACGATAGATTACCAATCTAAAAACTCCTAACCTAAACAGAGATAATGTAAGATTGTACCTAATTTCCTTGTAGAACAGAAGAAAAAAAAAGTATGCTACAGTAGTTAACATACTAAGTGGAACCAAAACTTCCAATAAACAATTATCTCCTGACTTCAAATAGAATAATTTACGCTTGGATCAATATTTAGTATGCATCAAACATGGGTATTACCAGTCTGTAAGGTCCAGTGCTGCAGGCCCTCAAAAATGGTGGTCATTGGCTCTACAGTCACAATAACAACCAGTTTTGCAGGGCTCTTCTCAGGAGAATCCATGAATCAAGAAAGATCAGTGGGTCCACCAGGGGCAATCAACAAAGTATAGAGGAAGATAAAACAACTACTTTTCAACTGAAGAATTGGGTCTTCACTGAAAAGCTCTTGTTTGGCCCAGTTTATTACTTTCTTTCCTAACATGGCCAACCAAATGAATGTTGGAAGCAAAAAGGGCCATCTAGAGAATGTTCTTGACAGAGTGATATTATCAAGTTACTTTTGTATTCTTGCCTAACTATCTTGAAATCTGAACACTTGAAACAGTGGCATTTGCTTACTTTCTACGCTTCTTAAATATCCTAGTATAGCTGCCATCATTGAAAAGTATTGAAGTATTGTGTAAGGCTTGGATTGGAGCCAATGGGTCTATGAAGAAATTATCAAGTTTCTGTCAGGTCATAGAACTTGGTTCTCTTACATAACCAGGTGCTTGGAGAAATTCCTTTCTTCTTTTTCTTGAATATATAGGAAGATTTACAACTCAAGAATCAGATTTTGACAGGAGGGAAGCTGTCCAGGGGTTATGTTGCTCAAGAATCTGAAAGGCAAAATTTTCACAACTAAATATTTAAAATATATTGATCCATAGACAAACGGTTAGAATCTTGACAATCTCCCATTTCAATTGAACTTTATCAAGAAAAGGTATAGTAATCAGAAATCTAGTAGACTGGAATATTTTTGAATGAATCAATGATGATGCTAAGTATCAAAGTCCAACTCCTAATATCCATAAAAATAATAAAAGATTTAAGCATTTTTTTATGTAAGAATATATATTCCCAAAATTAATACACACAAACCAAAAGTTTAACCCTATGGCCAAAGTTATCTGATGATTTATTTGTATGCATGTATTATTACTTCTAGGTGAACTTTGAAGAATAACTTGCACACATGGTGATTATTGTTTCAAATGATCTTTTAATTTTTTTTATTTTGGATCCAACATGTTTCATATTAGAGGTTGTATGTGATTAGTCATTATGTAGATGATTAAGATTGAATTTTGAAAATTTTGAATATATATGTATATGTATATATATGTGTATATGTATATATATGTGTATATGTATACACACATATATAAATGTATATGTGTATATGTATATGTATGTATGTATATTAGATTTTAATAGTAAAATTTATATATTGATTTAATTTTTTATTTAGTTTTGCATTTACGTGGATGAAATATCTTATATATAATTACACATCAAGAAGTGACACCCTAGTATTAGGTTTAGTTCATGTCTCAATACCCATCCTTCTCTATCTATTCTTACATATTCCTACACATTCACCATTAAAATTTCATTATCACATTCACATTTGCAACCATTCTCATACATTTGTCTCTAGTGTGAAATAATCACTTCCCTACCAAAATCATAATTGATGCTACAATGCATGTTGGCAAGAGAAAAAGAGGAACTATAGTCTGGAGATTTGAACCCTAATATATCTTATGTAGGTTTTTATACCTTGAAGGATGCAATGAGAGAAAAGAGTAATTGCAGAAGGAAAAACTAGATCAATATGAATTCCACTTATAACATTTGGGAAAATCACATTCATTCACCCAAAGCACATATATATTAATCCTTATATCTCCATATATATTATATTATATCAATTAAAAGGAAGGTTTTAGTCTCTGCTTTATACATATATTCTTCTACATTCCTTTCTTATCCTATTCTATCTATTACATCATTATTTCTATGCATTGTCTCTTAGAGAGACATGACCCTTATAGAGCACCTCTTTCTTAGCTTCTTACATTCGCCTCAAGTTTTGCAAGTTCTATGTGGTAGTGTAGCGTAGAAAAATGTATCTTTGGCATTTTCACGCTCATTTGGGTCCTTCCTCTGGATGTTGGCCTAATTTTGCCTTGATCTAATGTTGTAATGTGGTCAACACATTCACATTGGGTCTTGGATCCTTGTGAATTAATAAGAACTTTATGATGCCTAGTAGAAGTGTTGTAACACACTTTCACACTTTTCTAGGACCTTATTAATATATTTCACCTAAATAGTTCCTCTTTTTATCACTTACCAAGCCTTATTTTAAAGTGTTGTAACAAACTTTCACGCTTTTCTAGGCTTGTCATCAATAATTTACCCCTTTCCTATGCTTTATTTGCCCCATTTTACACTTACAGGCCTTACTTAAGTGTATTTTTGAAAATAATCCTGATAAAAATCATTTAATAAACTTCATTTATGACACCCACTTAAAATGCCTAAGTGGAACCCATTCACCACTAGGGGAAAATGAGTCCCCTTTGGCTCAAAAATCAAAATTATTTCAAAATTTTGGCAGGTTATTGTTTTCTAAGACCTAAGGTCGGCCTATGATGTGGTATTTTTGGGAAATATTGCATAATTGTGTATAAATATAGGGTTTTTCTTCTCATTCCCCCTCCCATTCATTCACTTAATCATTCAAGCAATTATCAATCATTCACTTAAGCATTCTAGGCATTCTCAAGCATTCTCAAGTCTACATCCATTGGAGCTTTTACTTGCATGTCTTCAGATTTCTACTTCAAGGGTTTGGTGAGTTGTAGCATTGCATGTTGTCCATTCATCATTCTCTTTTCATTTCATTTTCAAGGGTTTAATTACCAAACCGAGGTTTGACCAAGGAAAACCTCTATTCACTAACCCTCAACAGTTTTTTCCCCTTTTTACATATGTTTTGCAAGTCTAATGTGCAGATTTGTCAAAGAGCAAGGTGTTAAAAGTTGTCAAAAATTGGTCAAATTCATTCAAAGTTGTCAAAACCCTAAAAGAAGCTTGGAGAACACTTACAAGTCAGATTCTATAGTTTCAGATCTGGAAACTTGTCAAGAGCAAAAGTGCAGACTGAGAGCTACATATTCCACTTTTGAATTTCTCAAAATCTATAAGTGGACTAAGTCACCCAGCTTGGCGTATGAGTCCCACTGCCAAGCCCAAAACAAAGGCTTTTGCAGTTTTGAGTACCCAGCTGTCTAAAACTTGTTCCTGCAGAATGTCCTTGAAACTGGACTAAGTCCCCAACTTGGCGTATGGGTCCCAATTAGATTCAACAATGACTTCTACAAGATTCCAGAGCTCCTCTCCATCACTTTCCAGCTTTGAGGTGCACATCTTCAATCTCATTAATTTTTGTTATAGTTTGTTTGCATTTTTAGGTCATTTTGCATATCACAACGTGTTTTCAAACATCTTGCATTTCATTTGTTTTGCATTAGTAATTAATCTCTTTTATCAATTCTTTGCATCTAGGACATTCCCCTTAGATAGATTTCAATCATCTTTACTTTGGAATCTTAAGGGCATATTCTTGAGTGAGCCATTAAGACTTTTGGATACCTTTCTCCTTTTAGGTGCAAAACCCTAGAAGTGTAAGAGAGCTCCCACATCCAAAAATTGTTGGTTCATTTTGGTGAACCTGCATTTAGAGCATCATTTTTTTTATTTAGAGTGCATTTTCATCCTAGGAATAATTTACACCAACATTGCATTGCATTTTGCATTGTTTAATTTGCATTCTAGGGTTTTCAAATTTGCATTAGTGAAAAGATCATCTAGCTTGCATTTTTGAATTTCATTTCATTAAAAATCAATAAAACTCTACATTTTCATATTATACATGCATCAGAAAACATAAAAAGCATAAAAAAACAATTAAAAATTTTCAATTTTTTTTAAAAAAAATCACTACCCGGACTCATTCGCCACCCTGGGCAACTTAGTCGAGTTGCACATTTTGCACTGCAATTTCTGTCATTTCCAATTCATTCTCTGCATTTCCATTTTTTGTTGTTACCTTTCTATTTTTGTTTCCAGATTTGTTATTTCATTCAATTTCCTGCATCTACTTCATCTTGTGCAATCTAAAAAATTGTATCATGGATGTGTTTTAAAAAGCTTTGGATGTCATTAAAATCCTTAGAATTGACATGTCAAGTTGTGCATTTGGAACTGATCCTAATGACATTGAACTCACTCATGCTCACTCAACTCCTAATGCATGTCCTCCTTGTGATGTTGACATCATTGGAGAAGATGATGACAATATGAATAAGTTCCTAAACAGTTTCCTTAACAACCTTGAAGTTAATGCATCCTTTTATTCATCCATGAAACAACAAGACTTTCCTATAGTACCACCTCTTGAAATTTTTGGTTATTTACATCCTAAAACAAAAGCTGAACCTAAGTCCCCTACACAGTGTGAACTTAGTTCTAAACAAAAAACCACTCAACCATTTTATGATAGCAAAGTAACAAACACTCCAATCAACCTTGAAGAAACATATGGCAAAGGTTTCATAATCTTGTGCAAAAAAGGATGTGACACAACAACTGAACATGGAATTCATCAACTCTTAGAGCAAACTCCAATAGATGAAAACACAACAGGGTTAGGATAACAAGATCCCCCTCATAACAGCCAACCTCCTAAAAAATATATGAGGCTTTGTGATGATGGCATGGTGATATTTGACTCCCCTCCTAATTTGAATGTCCTTCCTCGAGAGAAACCCTTGAATAGTAACAATTACAAGGATGAAAGGATCACTTTGGGTCCTCCTTCAATTTGAGAGAAGGGTGAATCTAGCAAACGCAAGTGGCCTTGCAAGAACTACAAAAACTCAAGTTTCCTCTCCATCCACCACCTGAATGTGCAAGGAAATTACAAATACTTTTAAACAAAGGACTCATACTATTACCACCTATGAATATGTTGGTGATAAATCCTAAAGATGCCAACGTTCCACACTGTGCATATCATTGTGTTGATGAGTGTCGTCAATTGAAAGAAATACTGAGCAAGTATCATTTTGATGGTGTTAATTGCTATCTAGTGATTCCATAAACTACTCTCCTACTCCTTGTCATGTAATAGTTGTAGAACATTCCCTTCTGAGACTATTACATGACCTTTCCCATCACCTACCTCGGCTCATTCTTGCCTTGCACCCAGTGGGGGAAATAAGTTTTTAGCCTTGTCCTAGTAATACATTTGTCCTTGTCCCTTGTGTTATTCACCTTCCACTTATACAAACTGAGATTGGAAGGTGGATAACTTGCTCAATGGTTCACTCACATTTTCCTTACTAGTCTTTTGCATTTTCTTTTTCTTTTTTATGTGCATAATGTTATCCCCATGATGTCATGTTTGATGTTCTCCCTCTTTGTGGCATTTCTCTATTTGTACCTTCATTCTTCTCTATGTCATACATTGCTTTCACCCTTTTTTCTTTTATCTTTTTCTTGTGTTTTCCTTTTGGGGATGATGCAAGGCATTGAGACATTCATGTCTCTTTCATCTTGACTCAAAAGGCTTTTCTTTTTCTTTGCCTTTTCTTTTTTCTTTTTCTTGTGTTTTCCTTTTGGGGATGATGCAAGGCATTGAGACATCCATGTCTCTTTCATGTTGACCCAAAAGGTCCTTTTCTTTTACCTTTTTCACTTGTCTTTTTGGCTTGTGTTAAATTCCTTTCGGGGATGACGCAAAGCGTCGAGACACCCTATGTCTCTTACATGTTGACCCAAAAGGTTCTTTCTTTTTCTTTGTTTTGGCTCTCTTTGTGTCATTCTTCCAATTCTATGTATATGGGGGATGATGACAGTTCCAAGCTCTCTAACAAACATTGCAGCAAAGAACATATTGACCCCAAATCCATAGATCCCTTATGTGTTTGGTTCTTATTTATTTTGGGGGCAACCCCTTTCTTTTCTTTTTCCTTTCCTTCACATGACATAGCCTTACTTGGAAGCATATGACTTGGCATAGGCATTTCCACATTAGCTCTTACGTCTTTCTTCTTCTTTTCATTTTTCATTGGCTACTTTAAAGCAATTGATTATAGTACGATGTGTAGCGATTCCTTTAAAGTGGGGGCATACATTGGCAATATTCTTTTGCATTTTCCTTTTTCATGGTTCTTAGTGCAACCTTCTTACTTCATACAATGTGTTTTGTCACTTTGTGGATGACATTGGGTGTGATGTCCTTCATGAGCATGATCTATCTTAGCATATTACATTCCTCTTGGTGGCTTGATGCGACACACTGAATCCCTTAAGTTGCAAATTTTCTTTGATTAGTCCTCTCTTGGAGACATTAGACACAATGTTCCCTAAGTTAAAGACCTCACATCAACTAAGCAAGACTCCTTTGAACATCCTTTGCATGTTTCATTTTACATTTTTATATGGCAACCTTGCATAACACAGCTTGCATGACTATGGTATGATTGTTTTTTTTCATGAGTTCTAAGAATACGAAGTTTTGCTTGTCTCATGAAGCTCAAAAAGTCATTTTTCTTTTGTGGTGCCTTATTAAAGTTATCAGGAGGTATAACTTTGGTATGGTTGAGCGAGAAGCCCATTTTGAGGCATGACTTTCCCCATAGCCACCTATGTGTGTGTGAGTACATACCAACCATGAGTGTATGTTTCTCACCTTTTCTAGGACTTCTTACCCGATGGACAGCCATGATTTTCATTGCCTCAGAGTGAGTATACATTTTTTGGACAAATAGCCTAGATCTGATCCACAATGTTATGGACAAATGATCGAAGCTTGATTCGATTCTATCTTTCCTTTTCTCTTTCCTTTTCCCCCTTTCACTCTTTACATCATTTTCATGTGTGTTCCTTTGTGCTAAGTTTGGTTTGCCATGGGATCTTGATCCTGGGGGCTTGATCACCCCTCTTGATTGTTGTTGTCTCATCTTGCTAGCATGGGTGCATTTGGATCTCTCATGATGTGCATTTTTGGATACTTTAGTATGAGTTTGAAGCAAGCTCCTCCTCTCACTAAAGTGGGGGATAAATGTAGCCTAGAAAAATGTCTTTGGAAATTTTCATGCTCATTTGGGTCCTTCCTCTAGATGTTGGCCTAGTTTTTCCTTGATTTAATGTTGTAATGTGGTCAACACATTCACATTAGGTCTTGGACCCTTGTGAATTAATAAGAACTTTATTATGACTACTAAAAGTGTTGTGAAGTGTTGTAACACACTTTCACACTTTTCTAGGACCTTATTAATATATTTCACCTAAATAACCTCTTTTTATCACTTACCAAGCCTTATTTTAAAGTGTTGTAAAGTGTTGTAACAAACTTTCACACTTTTCTAGGCTTGTCATCAATAATTTACCCCTTTCTTATGCTTTATTTGGCCCCATTTTACACTTACATGCCTTACTGTATTTTTGAAAATAATCCTGCTAAACATCATTTAATACACTTTATTTATGACACCCACTTAAAATGCCTAAGTGGTACACATTCGCCACTAGGGGCGAATGAGTCCCCTTTGGCTCAAAAATCAAAATTATTTCAAAATTTTGGCAGGTTACTGTTTTCTAAGACCTAAGGTCAGCCTGTGATGTGGTATTTTTGGGAAATATTGCATAATTGTGTATAAATATAGGGTTTTTCCTCTCATTTTCCCCCCATTCATTCACTTAATCATTTAAGCAATTATCAATCATTCACTTAAGCATTCTAGGCATTTTCAAGCATTCTCAAGTCTACATCCATTGGAGCTTTTACTTGCATGTCTTCATATTTCTACTTCAAGGGTTTGGTGAGTTGTAGCATTGCATGTTCATTCATCATTCTCTTTTCATTTCATTTTCAAGGGTTTAATTACCAAACGGGGGTGTGACCAAGGCAAACCCCTATCCACTAATCCTCAACAATTTTTCCCCCTCTTTGCATGTGTTTTGTAGGTCTAGTGTGCAGGTTTGTTAAAGAGCAACATGTGAAAAGTTGTCAAAAATTGGTCAAAGTTATTCAAAGTTTTCAAAGCCCTAAAAGAAGTTTGGAGAACACTTACAAGTCAGACTCTGTAGTTTCAGATTTGGAAACTTGTCAGGAGCAGAAGTGCAGACTCGGAGCTACAGATTCCACTTTTGAATTTCTCAAAATCTGGAAGTGGACTAAGTTGCCCAACTTGGCATATGAGTCCCACTTCTAGGCCCAAAACAAAGGTTTTTGTAGTTTTGAGTGCCTAGTTGTCTGAAACCTATTCCTACAGAATTTCCTTGAAACTAAACTAAGTCACTCAGCTTGGCGTATGAGTCCCAGTTGGATTCAACAATGACTTTTACAAGATTCTAGAGCTCCTCTCCATGACTTTCCAGTTTTCAGGTGCACATCTTCAATCTCATTAATTTTCGTTACATTTTGTTTGCATTTTTAGGTCATTTTGCATATCATAATGTGTTTTCAAACATCTTGCATTTCATTAGTTTTGCATTAGTAATTAATCTTTATATAGGAGAAAATTTGTACCCCTTATGCAAATTTCCCTTTTTCCCTTCCTCACTTTAGAAAACCAAATTTGAAGGATAAATTCCACATAAGCTTGTTGCCTTCATTCCACTTGGCATCTATTTTGTGTGTTGGCAGAGGAATAACTGTTGGGGATGCCCACACGACACACAAACATCCACTCGGTGTGCTAAATCCCAAGCAGATTCCCACATCTTGAGTCTGCAGAGGCGTTACACTTCTCATTGGAAGTAAACTTGTAACACACCCTTCAACTGGCCAACCCGAATATGGCCATTTTCTTCATTCTTCCTTCAAATTCACTCCTTTCATCTAAGCATTTAGTTTATCTTCTAAGCATTTAACTTTATCACTCTCCAAGAATTCTAGCAACCTTCAAGCAACACTTTGCACACCATAGCAGCAATGATATCACTCCATCAACTCAATGGAACAAGTGTGGAACAACACCATTGCAGTAGAGGCTTGAGTCCTCTCATTTTCCCCCCCATTAGCCTTGAGTGCTCTTGGTGGAGGTGGTAAGTTGTCTACTCCTCTCCTCTACTATTTGGTTGAGTAGCACATTATTGTTTGTAGTGTTTTAGTGTTCTTTACTGCACTTCTTTCTTTATCATACATTTCTTCATTATCACTATCTTGGTTGTCCGTGGAGGTGGAAGCACCAAAATGGGGTGACTGAGGCAGGTCCCTATACAACCAACCAACAATTTTCCCCTTCATTGTGTGTAGGTGGACGTGTTACTTGGAGTTAGCCGGTGAACAAGTACCTTTGTGAGATTGTTCTTGCCATCCTAACTCTTGTTTATTTACTTTATCATATTCGTACATATCTTGCCTACTTCATAGCTTTGTTTTGGCCCTATGGAAGTAATTAGCTAGGTTGTTAGTCCATTTTCTAGTGTTTGACCTTGCCTCCTTAGTCCTTTGGTCGTACGGACGCCAGTGCACCCAAGAGATGCCAGCACATCGTGATGTCATCCCGAAACCATGCTTCTATCCTCGAGCAAAGAGTTTCTTGAAGTGTAGTGTTAAACCTGAAAACTAGCTCGCCTAGCCCCATTCTATGTTTCAGGCTTGCAGAATGATTTAGGGACCTTTTAGTCCTCATCATTCTTGTATCGCATTTCCTAACACCCCTTTAAGTTGAGGTAAGTTAGGGTAGCCTTCTGCTCTTGGCTCTCTATGACCTGGGGCCTTGAATGTGGTTGGTCCCCCTCTCTTACATTTTTGGTGAACCCAACATGAACCAATGTATTTCATTTGCTGGTGTTGAGACTTTCCTCTTGTACCTTGCTATCATTGTGCTCCTAAGTGTTGTGAAAGTTTATGAGCATCACGAACTAGTTCGCGACCTTCGGGTATATTGTTAGGAGAAGTATATGACACCTTCTGATGGAAAGGACAAAGGTCACTACAAATTTCTCTATAGCCCTTTTCTCGGGTCTCGCCATTGGTCTAGCCGCGCAAGAGCAATTTTTGAGGGGCGAGATAGGATTCTCTAACAAGACTGACCACGTCCCCACTCCTCCTGCATCTCCTACACCATCATCAGTGGACAAGTATGAGTTTGTTCAAATTCCTTCAGAATATGTCTCTGCCCTTAGAAAAAGTGGTGTAGGAGCACCAAGGTAACATTGGGATACACTAGGCAATTTTGGAAGCCTAGGAAGCAATTTTGAGTTTTAATACTTCAAGGTCATGTTGACCATTTGATTTTGAGTTATAGATGTTAGAAGATGTTAGGATGAAGGTTGATTGTAGCATATGGTAGATTGAATGAGTTTCTCAATTTTTTTTCACTAGGATTCTCTAGGAGCTAGAAATAAAGCCCAAAATGTTGCATTTATGCAATTTTGGCCTTTAGTGGTGGTTAAGTCCGATCAAGGGAAATGTAACCACCTTATGAACCTTTAAAAGGTGTGCTTTGACCTGTTCCAAGGGTTGGAGAAGCTTTGTTTTAATTTGAAGTTTGTTGAGATAAAGGAAAGTAATGAAGTTCTTGTAAATCTCTCTGTTTTTAGTTCTTTTACTGTATTAATGGAGAGTTCCTGGTATTGAACAGTGGGTAGCACATGTGTTATTCATTTTTCAAGGTTTGTATAGTTTTTAGAAGTGTTGATTCATCATTTCATAGTTTTGTTCTTAGTAGGTTTTGTTTTCTTTATTGTTGATCAGTTTGGTAGATTGTTATTCATGGAGTCTTCGACCTCTATTTTCCACTATACCTAGTGTATAGCTGTGGGGAAATGAGGCTAAGCTCCATGCTTTTACATAGGATAGGCTTAGGGGATTGTAAGAAGTAAGGTTACATGGTAAAGGTCTTCTTCTAGGCGAGCTTGGCTATGCCCAGCTAGGAAAGATAGTGAAAACAATCCCTAACGCAGCAAGGGTGACCATTCCCAGGCAATCCAAGGTTGGTGGTGGGAGCAGGAGTCTTTAGAAAGGTCTGATAGGAAGGAAAAGTCTTCAAAAATCCATCTGGGGTTTTGAAGAAGCAGACAGATCACCGACTGGTCAAGGAAAGGCTTAAAAATCCCTAATTCCCACAAAAATAGGGATATGCCTGTGTACGGCCAGTGAAGGCCCAAAACCTCAAAATTCCTTGAGAGGTTGGAAATTGAACTAGGGTCTCAAAAATAAGTTTGTGATGGTCTTAAGCAGGATTGGAGTTATAGCCTATTTACTCTGGCTAAGAGGCCTAATTAGGGCTCAAGGGCTACTAGCCCTTCTTAAACCATAGACTAGGGTTTGAGGGTAGCGATGGAGACTCGAAGGCTTGTGATTGTTCAAGAACCTTTGAGAGAAGGTTTTGAGGCCATAGAAGTAATCACACACCCCTACAACAAGTTAGTGAGGTTTGGAGAGCTAGTTAGCCTTTAGGAATATTAAGGGTTAAGGAAAGAATGGAGGAGAAAGCACCAAGATTGACTTGGTTAAGTGAATGTAGTTGATAGGAGGGTTTTCCAGAAGGACCAGGGGTGCCTAACAAGTATTAGGGCCTAAAGGTAGAGAAGGTGGAGTTACCTTAGGAGTTCTTGGGAACAAGGACCCAGAGCATGGAACAGTGAGTGTTCCATCCAACCCTACCCCATCAAAAAGTTTGGGCAACTTAGAAAATCATTTGGAAAGAAACTCAAAGATGGCCAGTGCCACTCGGGTCATTAGTGAGTTGAAGTATATGGTTGGAAAAGATTGAACAGGTGTAGAGCTCCTAGCTAGTCTCAATAGTGTGACTAATGCATGTGCTCCTTTGAACAATCCTAAAATTGTATGAGTCACCTTCGAAGACCATGAGAGACAGCTAGGACTATTGATGCCCCCTATGTTGATGTACATGGCCAATGTCGTACCCTCGATTAGTTTCTCCTCTTCCTCTGAGGGACCCGAAACTATCAGATTGAACAAACTCCCCTTGGGTTTTAGCTTCACCCCTCCTGCCACCTCTAGTGGTGGAGGTTTCGACAGGATGAGCGGTGGAGGCTTTGGTAGTGGGGGTGGTGCTAGTGGAAGTGGTTCTGATGGAGGCCATGGTGGTGGTTTCGGAAGTGGAGGTGGCTCCGGTGGAGGCCCTACTAGTGGTGGTGGCTTTGGTGGTGGTTTTGATAATGGTCACAATGGTGGTTCTAGTGGTGGCTCTAGTGGTAGTTCTGGAGGAGGTTCCTCTGGCCCTTTATCTTCTAATAACTCTATTCTGAACACTCTTCTTCAAAATATGGGTAAGATGTAGAGCTAGTTAGTGAGTCTCTCCCAAGCCTCTGCCTAGCCTATCTTCCAACCCTTCTTTCGACATAGCCCATTTTTTATTGCAATCTTGAACACTCCCTTCCCTCAAGGAATGGAGATTCCTAAATTTGAGAAACATGGAAGCAAAGGGGGTCCACAGACACATGTGTCTACCTTTAACGCCTTGTGCATAGAATTCTTCCATCATGATGCATTGATGGCCAAAATATTCCCTTGATCTCTCAAGGACACAACACTTGAATGCTAATTCTATTTTTTCATTTGACCAACTTGTAAACCAGTTTCTACGACAGTTCCAAGCTAACATCGGGCTGAAGATGACCTTTTCAGATCTTTTCCGGTGTAAACAAGGAGATAATGAAAACATTACTAATTTTTTAGCACAATATCAAGCGCTCTTCTCACAAATATCGTATATGCTACCCGATTCTAACGTACAGAAGGTATTCATAGGGAACTTACAAAGGCCTTGGCAAGATAAGTTTTCCCTTATGAAATACGCTTCTTTCGTGCATTTGTATGCAACCCTACAAGAGTATCAACAGACAATGGTTTAGTTCAGGGGATCCTCCTTGTGCTCCCATTTTGAAGGAAAGTCCATTGTATCTATTTATAGGAAAGGAAAAGTTGTCATGAATGTAGTAGTTGTTGTAGATGACAATAGCCTCAGACACAACTGAAAGTTCACAAAGTTATTAGAATCTTAATCTTCCATCTTGTAAAAGTTGTTGAAGGATAATATTGTAACCTTGCCAAACCTTAAGCCTCTTAAGGAACCTTACCCTAATTGGTATGATGGAAGTACCTAGTGTCAGTCCCATTGAGTTAACAAGCATGATACCGAATGATGTATGCGCCTACACCATGAGATACAACATTGCATCGAGGATGGTACTATTCATCTCAATGGTATCAAGCATAATACAAACAAATCAGTGGCGAAAGTGAATAGTGAATTACAGATATACACGGACCCATTTCCGTCACATTTTTCTAACATGATTGTCAATCCCACTGATTATATCACTCAGCTCGAGGCCTATGTTAACATGGTCATGGTTGCTCCTATCGTAAAACCCATGCCCAGTTCCCCGAATGTGACATTCACGTCACATGACTTTCCCTTGAACAAAAATCCCTCTCCCCTCTATATTCCTACTCGCCTCAATGGAAACATTGTAATAGGGGTCCTAGTAGATCCCGCGAGCCAAGTGAATGTTATCAGAGAGGAGACATTGTGGCTTAATTCACTACATAGAAAATAATAGGAAGAAACTAAATCTACCATCTGCACGCATGATGGTCTTTGTCTAAAGCCATATGGCTTGATAACTTTGTACGTCCTAGTTGGACCTAGGGCCATTGACACAAATTTTTATGTCATTTCAGAGTCAAATATGTTCAGGATGAAGCTCGGCATACCTTGGCTAGCTTCCATGAATGGGATTGCCTCATGAGGGTGTCATGCATGTAGTGCATGACACTAGATACCAACCTCTAGTGTCCCATGGGGGATACTCACTAGACCACTTTTGGCTTGCCCCAATTGGTCTGCTTCCTCCAAGAATAGACCTAATTTACAAGAACTATGTAAAGTACAAGATTGGGGGAAAGGGACAGCCGAAATTGGCTCTTCCTATAGCACAACAGTCAATTGCCTCCTCTTCCTAAAAATGGAAGGAGAAGGTGACCTCCTCCCAGGCTGACTCATCTACTCCCTTTTCTTGGGAAGAGTACTAGATGAGTAAGCCTCGCTTTTACCCATTGATTTTGATGATCCCTCCTTGGCGTAGGCCCAAGATCAGGATATCAGACCTCCCTAACGAGCCTCCTGGGCCCTGGTATTATCTATATGGCAGAAAGGGAGGTTCTCGAAGGGAATTTGATCTACGGCCTCCTACCGCTCCTACTTCCAAAGAAGTAATTGGGAAGAGGCCCATTGCTGAGGCACTTGAGCCAACTCCCCTTTTTGTTTCTCAACCTGCTCCTCCTACTCCCGTTCAGTAGTCTATTCCTCCACTGGGAATGACTGTAGTGTACACTCTCATGGCTGAGTAGGAGCCTTCCGTTCCTTCATAGCCTCCAGCCTCTTGTTCAAAAAGTCACAAAAACTGCCTTGCGCATGAGCATAAGCATTGGCAAAAGGCTCTCATGGCTGAGTAGGCCGCCTTATAGAGGAAGGAAGAGGAGATGACCACCCCTATATCAGGGCCTCTTGTCATGTCCTCCTCTCTCCTCCCCTCTACTTCTATTCAAACCAGCTTTGTATCGCTTCCAAATTTCTCTGTGAGTACAAATGCGCCTAACCCTAAAAAGGTGCAGGTGTCCATCGCTTCTTCAGTGGAGCCACCTTTTTTGATGTCCCTCCCAAATGTCCAACTGTCCCCAAAGACTGTAGATATGATGAACACTTCAGTCGTATCTACTTCGGTTCTTTCCTCCTCTTCCTTTGCACCTCTTGCCTCGTTCGTGGGGAGTTCACCTCCTCTAACAATGTAGAAGGTAGAGAGTGGTCCTCCCAGCAATAGAGGACACAAGAGGATCCCACTTGCTCTGAAAGGTGGTCTTGTGCTGACTTGTTCTTTCCTAGTGAATCTTGGGCACAACCTTCTCCATATGTTGAGGAAAAACATGGCACTCCTATTAAGTGCATATTTAAATCTTTGGACAAGGTTCTATCCTTGTCGATGATCTTCATGAAATCGTTGACCTTACCTCCACAAGAACTCGGTGGAGAGGACCTTGTGGGGCCCTCTTTCTTAGCCCTTGTTGTGGGAGGGTTGGATGCTCCTCCTCTTAACATACCACCACTGCAAGCTCATCCTCCTTCCCCCTATGATGATCTAGAGTGGGAAGCTCATGACCTATTGGTCGATCAGTGTTATGGGGAGGCCCCTTCTTTATCTTTAGATTAGATGTGTGTGTGTGTGTTTTGTGATGTGTTCCCTCATGATCGTGCTATGTGTGCCTAGATGACCCTCGTCACCCCTATTGGTGCTTGGATACAAGTGCATTTTTTGTGTCGTAAACCTTCTTCTATTTGTATTATCATTCTTCCATGTTTGTGACTTGATTTTTGATAAATTGGGGACGATGCAAAGCGTTGGGGGAATTTAGGCTTCCCTTCCATGTTGAACCGTTTTTTTATTTTTTACTTTTTCTTCTCGTGCATTCTTCACATGGTCTAATATAATAGGGGGTTGATGACAGTTCATTATGTATACTATTATATACACACACATACACATATATATTTATGAGTGGTTTTGACCCTGAAATATTAGGCTACCCCTATGCCCTTTGTTCATGTTATCTGTTCTCTTTTTCTTTATCTCTCTCTCTCTTCTTTGCTTGAGTTTTCCCTCTTGTGTGTGACAACGCCTCTTCTTCAACATTTTTATTTTTCAAAAACGCATTCGTCATCAACTAATCTTTTCCTAGAAATCCTTATAAAATTTCCTTTTTGAAAACAACATTCAGAGTTATGAATCCTTTTGAAAGAACTTGAGAATTTTCCCTCAAGGTGGGAGTGGCTATAACCTTCCCCTCATGTGGGGGCATTCTTTGCCTTTATGAGGTGATTCCTTGATGATGAATCGATTCGAGAAAGAAGACTCCTACTTTTGAACAACACATACCTTGAGTGGACCCCTTTGAAATTTTTCCAATTTGTTGACGGTTTGTGAGATTGTCTGCTTACTTGCCAATATGGCTGAAAAGATCTTTGACATGTTCTATTTGCGGGTAAACATGTCACTTCACAAGTGCGCTTGTGAAGCCACTTCTTGACTCTATGGAGTCTACCTTCCTTTGGTTTCCTTCATGTGAGAGATCTTGGTGGATACCTCCCTATAGGTTTGCAAGCCTATAGGGCACTTCCTTTGAGCTCCGTCCATGTGAGAGATCTTGGAGGTGGCTCCCCTATAGGTTTGTGGGTCTGTAGGGTGCTTTTTTGGGTTTCCTTCATGTGAGAGATCTTGAGGACACCTTCCCTGCAGATCTGGGGGTCTGTTGGGAACTTTCTCAGCTTCTTCCATATGAGAGATCTTGGGGATGCCTCCTTGCAATTATGCAGGCTTGTAAGGTGCTTTTTTGGGTTTCCTTCATGCAAGAGATCTTGGAGGACACCTTCCTTGCATATCTATGGGTCTACAAGGTGCTTTCTTGGCTTCTTTCATGTGAGATATTTTGGGGGTTACCTCCTTGCAGGTTTGTAGGCCTGTAAGGTGCTTTCATTCTTTAGCTTCATAGTTTTGTAAGGGCTATGAAGTCCTTTGCTTATCCTGCACTTTCGAGTTCGCCAGATCGTGGTTTGCTTCCTCGACAGTTTAGGTATACATTTCTAACTGTACTACTTCTCTGATCTACTTTACTGAAGCACTCTTTAGTATTCGTGCTCGCTAAAGTGGGGGGAAAATATATAGGAGAAAATTTGCACCCCTTATGTGAATTCCCCTTTTTCCCTTCCTCACTTTAGAAAACCAAATTCGAAGGATAAATTCCACATAATCCCATTGCCTTTTTTCCACTTGGCATCCATTTTGTGTGTTGGCAAAGGACTAACTATTGGGGACACCCGCACGACATGAAAAATTCCACGCAGCATGCTTGCATCCTTGGCAGATTCCCATGTCTAGAGCCTGTAGAGGTGTTACACTTCTCATTGGAAGTTGACTTGTAACGCTCACTTCAACTGACCGACCCAAATATGGTCATTTTCTTCATTCTTCCTTCAAATTCACTCCTTTCATTTCATCCTCTAAGCATTTAGTCTATCTTCTAAGCATTCAACTTGATCACTCTCCAAGCATTTTAGCAGCCTTCAAGCAACACTTTGCACTCCATAGCAACAATGATATCACTTCATCAACTTAGTGGAGCAAGTGTGGAACAACACCATTGCAGCAGAGGCTTGAGTCCTCTCATTTTCTGCCCCATTAGCCTTGAGTGCTCTTGGTGGAGGTGGTAAGCTTTCTACTCCTCTCCTCTACTATTTGGTTGAGTAGCATATTATTTTTTGTAGTGTTTTATTGTTCTTTATTGCACTTCTTTCTTTATCATACATTTCTCCATTATCACTATCTTGGCTATCCATGGAGGTGGAAACACCAAAATAGAGGTCTGACTAAGGCAGGCCCCTATACAACCACCCAACAATTTTCCTCTTCAATGTGTGTAGGTGGACATTTTACTTGGAGTTAGTTGGCAAATGAGTACCTTTGTGAGATTATTCTTGCCATCCCAACTCTTTTTTATTTACCTTATCATATTCGTACATATCTTGCCTACTTCATAGCTTTTTTTTGGCCATTTGGAAGTAATTAGCTAGGTCGTTAGTCCATTTTCTATTTTTTGACCTTGCCTCTTTAGTGCTATGGTCATACGAATTCCAACACACTTGAGAGATGCCAATGTGCTACACTATCGTCCTAGAACTGTGCTTCTATCCTTGGGTAGAGAGCTTCCTGAGGTGTAGTGTTAAACCCAAAAACTAGCTCACCTAGCCCCATTCTATGTTTCAGGCCTGCATAATGATTTAAGGACCTTAAAGTCCTCATCATTCCTGTCTTGCATTTCCTAACACCCCTTTAAGTTGAGGTAAGTTAGGGCATCCTTCCACTCTTGGCTCTTTGTGACCTAGGGCCTTGAACATGGCTAGTCCCCCTCTCTTGCAATCTATTTTATGAATTATTTGCATCTAGGACATTCCCCTTAGAAAAATATTAACAAGAGACTTAAGAAGCCAAAAGAACTGGCGCTAGAAGGAGGGCTGACATGTTGGGAATGCAAAGCTGAAGGTTGGAATTGATTCATTTTATGCCCTCCTCCTCCTAACGCCATCAACAGAACTAGCGCTAGAAGGAGGGCATGACAAGTTGAGGCTACAAAGCTGAAAGTTGGGAATCGAAAAGTGACCTTTCAAGAAGAAATCTGAGATAGGGAGATCTCTTTCAATGCTAAAAATCATAAAATTTTGAAGGCGAAAGAAGTTGAGTCAAAATGGAGCAGCATGCACAAATTGACATCACTCAACTGCATGCAAATTTGAACAAGAGACTTAAGAAGCCATTGCAGCAATTCGCATTGGCAGACAGATGTCAGATCCATTGCACTCATACGCACAACGAGTTGGGGTGTCTCACATTCTTGAGCAGAATTGAAAGGGTATTGTAGGGAGAAATTCTCTTTTGGGAAATCTATAAGCCTTTAGCCCTTGCAGACTCGGAGGAAGAATTGAAAACCATGGCAGCCAAGGTATTCAAGGAGCTAATCTAGGAACATTTGAGCAGTAAGGATGGACCAAGATTGGAGGAAGTACTAATGGCAAGTTGGTGTAGATTTCACAATGCACCACATTCAGAATTTATGTGTCCATCATGTGACAACATCATTGCTCAAGCCAAGGGTTGTTCAAACAAGTTGGAGCAGCCAACTCCCAATGAAGAGAAGTTATCCCATGAGGCAAAACAGCTGTCAGCATATGGAGGACAGCACATTGAAGATGAACCAAGAAACTCGATACAAGTTGATGTTGGAGTAGCAGACATCGAAGTTGAAAATCAGGAGGAAGAGACAGATTTCACTAGGACAGCAAGGTGCCTTGGTGAAAATCTGATTGAAATTAATTTAGAAGGCCTTCCCTCCACCAATCAAGGGTAGTCCTCCACTCTAGAAGAAGAGAAATTGGTAGGTGATGATGAACCAATGAAGTCTGCAGCCGTGCATGTTGGGACAGCCAATGAAGATGCTAAAGATCAGGAAGAAGAGGAGGCTAAAAGCCTTGGGGCAGCAGAAGGAGATGGTAAAAGCATAAGAAAAATTAGATTGGAAGACCTCTCCATCTATAATGACAGTGATCAAGAATCTAAAAATGCAGAATTGGAGGAGTGGGAGCAACCACTCACTACGGATGTCTACCATCATACTTCTTTTTCAAGTGATGAGGAGGACCCGATCATGGATAGATATGACCAGCTCGTCTCCAGATTAGCAAAGGATTGGTTAGAGTTGAAATACCAAGTGGATTTGGAGGTGCTACTATTGCCAAATTGGTGCAGGCTTCATGATTCATCACACTCAGAGTTCACATGCGAATTGTGCCAAGAAGTCATCAAGCAAGTCAAAGAATAAGAAAGGCAGCCAAGTACCCGACCTCCTCTACTTGCTTCCCATATCGAAAAAGAAGACCAAAAGTCTGAATCAAGTGATGGCTCAGTTGAAGGTGGACCTCAAGAGGATGTTGGGGTAGCAATAGAAGGACAACAATACAATCTCAGACTTCTGAGCGATGAAGTAGATCAAGCGGGAGTGTTGTCCACCAGTCACCATGAAGTTCTTCCTCTTGAGGAGCAGTTGTGTACAATGGACGATGGACTTTTATGCGAGTCTTCAGAGGGAAATTGTGCAATAGACTTTGGTCCCCTTGATGAGGTGCCATCAATTGATGACTTCTTTCCATTGGGAACTGTACTACAGAGGTATGCTCGTGTCGAGGAAGAGCACATCCCAGAAGATGGTAGCGATGAATACATACTCCTTGAGCCCCCGAACAGTGATGCACTAGAGTTTCCAGATTGGGAGAGGAGCTCCTTCTCCATTTACGGTGATAGTGAGCAAGAGGAAATGAGTGAACGTCATGATGAGACGCATGAACAACAAAAAGAAGAAGACAAAGGTGGAGGGGTTGAGATAGTTGCTAATAGAGATGAAGTACTTGACCGACTACAAGATGTAACTTGGAGTCCTTCCGATATGATTGTTGTTGATCCTCCTTCGTATTCAGATGGCTGCAATAGGATAGATTCGCATATGTCATCATCCCATGACACTGAACATCATAAAAATAAGGCTGACACCTGGGAAAGGAGATGGGACAGCATGCTGCCCCTTGAAGACAGCAATCAAGAAGAGGTTTTGGCAATGGAAACCCACATAGATGAGGTGTACTTCCTCGAGGAACAACCAGTGGAGGTTGTGGGTCCTATTGGTAGATTGAAAGATTTGTTTGCTGCCCCGTCCTCCCAGCCTTATGCATGCTTACTGTCCAAAGTGATGCACCCTCCACCGTGCCTGCCTGAGGCTACTAATGCAACGATCAACGATGTTGTGCTTGCTCTTGACTGTCCAATGCTGCCACCTCTATGTGACGACATCCAGGTTTTATCCTTCCTTGCCCCTATCATTTATCATAATTGCACTTATTATTTTGATTATGGGAATGAGGGAAAACGAACCTATTTATGGATTAACCATGGGTTCAACGAGCCTCCTCAATTGCTGATTTTTCGTGATGATGTGATTGAACTTGAGTACTACAATGGTGAATTTCTTTTTTCAGAATATAAAGATAAATTTGCATGGTTAAGAACGATAACAATTGCCTATTTGCTTGTGCATGCTTTACAAAATCCAATGAACGTTAATGACAGCTCACCCTGCCTGAACATAGTGCTTTGTAAATATATTTGTACATAGCTCGTTTTTGAGTAGTATACATTTCCTGTAAATACTCCGCTTTCCTGCTTTCCTTAGGTTAGTTGGTTTGATGTAGGTTGTTTGCTTTTTGTTTGCTTTCGCTTTGTTGTTGCTTTGCTCGGGGTCCGTCTGCTTTTAGCTGGGCACATCTGTGTGCACAACAACCATACTTATCGCCTGGGGTTGTTCTACGTATTTCTTTGTCAAACTCTAATCAAGTTTTCAGAGTGGATGGTGAGGATCTTCTGTTAGTGTCAAGTGATCTAGGTGTTTGATTCAAAGAGGATAAATTGTTGGTTTAGTCTGACTCTGACGTATTCTGAAATCTTATAGCTCTTACACATCTTAAGAATTCGACGGTCACTTTAGGGCCTTCTGTGAAGTCTAGTTAAGTGAAAAATCTAAAATTCGGCTTCAACGCCACTGTGATTCTCAGCCCTGAGCGTGAGCTTCAATGCTTACGGGTTGAAATAAAAGAGCTGAAAAGAGAAGAAAGAAAGAAAGAAAACACTAAAAATTAAAAGAAAGGAAAATTTAACTTTTCAGGGGTATCCGAGCAACTCTACCGGGGCTATGGACGCCCAACTGGCAGTAGAGCAATGTTCGGGAGAATCACAGCGATAACCTCGTCGAGCTATGGACGCCTGACTAGCAGCGAGGCAATGTCCCAGATGCTTTTGGAGTTAGAATAAACTATGTAGCTTAACTTCACGGAGCTTGGGTTCCTATAGCAACTGAAGAATGGGAATTAACACAATTGCACACACTTGGATTTTCAGCATACTAAAATTTGGGTTGGCTAATGGTTTTGATCCTTTGGTTGGGCGTCTGGTCTGTTTGTCCTAGCGTGAAGGTTGGAACCAGAGATTCTGAGTTCGTGATTCCAATTTGTCATCAAAATGCTCTGGAGCATTTCACCAACGAGTCACCATTTGTTGTGCATGTTTTGCACACACGCCCCGCCGTAGGTAGGGACCCCCCTTTTTTCACTCCCGACAGGCTACTTTGCTCCTGTCTTGTTTTGCGTGCCCCATTTCCAAGCCCAAATTGGTCATGTGCCTTCAAATGATCAAATCCCCTACCCAAATTCACCTGCTTGGGGTATTCAAATCTGTGGAGAAATAAAGTCCCCCATCCCCTTTCTACCTTTTGTCTTGCTTTGGTTGTTTCGAAAACATCCGCGGACCCCCGTTGCTCCCGTTTCCACATTTTTGACTTTGGGGTCACCCTTTTTTGGATCTGGGATGTGTTTGATGTGCATAAATGAACTGCCAAGGTTTCGTCAATGATCCGTTAAGTTTCGATGGTTTCAGAACTTTGCCTCCAGAATTCCTCCTCAGGCGTTTTGGAAACATTCATGACTGGCCGCCTCGTTTCCTCAATTTTGACTTTGGGGGCAACCTTTTTTGGATCCGAGATGTGTTTGAAGTGTGTAAATGAACTGTCAAGGTTTCGTTAATGTTCTGTTAAGTTTCGATGGTTTTAGAACTTTGCCTCCAGAATTCCCTTCCTCCTTAATGTTGAAAACATCCGTGGACCCCCATCGCTCCCGTTTCCTCATTTTTGACTTTGGGTCACCCTTTTTTGGATCTAAGATTGTTTGATGTGCTTAAAATGAACTGCCAAGGTTTCATCAAAGTTTGGTTAAGTTTCGGTGGTTTCGGAGCTTCGTCCCCCTTTTTTTGTTTTGGAACTTTTGGCGCCACCTCCCTTTAGGCCTCCTGACCCCTCCGTGGCTATTTTGAACTTCCAATACCACCTTAGAGCCCGAATTTCTTTGGGGCTCGCCAGTTCGGTCGTTTTTGAACTTCCCAAATGCCACTTCCGGCCCGATCCCAACAAATTTCCAGGCCGCTCCGGCTCTCTCGGCCATTTTAAACTTTCGCGGCCACCTCCTTCCAAACCTCGTGGCCGTGGCCGGAAGTCCATCCCTCTTTGGCCATTTGGAACATCCGGCCATTCCCCTTCCCCCGCCCTCCCTCCGTGGCCTTTTCGGGAGCTTGTCTCCTTCCGTTGTTTTGAACATCCGGGAGCCTCCCTTCTTCTCTGAACATTCGGTGAGCATCCCACTGTTTGAACATCCGAGCCCGCCTTCCCGATTGTTTTGAACATCTCGGGAGCCCGCCTTCTTCCCAAATTGTTTTGATTTTCGTCTGCTGTCTGCCTTCTCGGCGCCACACCCTTGAAGCACACATTAATGTTTATGGTCCAAATGAGCTCCAAATATGAATATCAAGATATTTTGATGATGCATGGATAGATCTAATAGGGAATTTGTAGGTTTGACTGACATTTTCCTTAACTCATGTATAAATGCACTTATGACACTTCGTGTTTGCAGGAGTCAAGAAGCCTTCCGTAGGTCTATCGAAGAGGCCCATTGAGGGAGTTGTCCTACCTTTTCCAGATGATGATGATTTCTAAGGAGCTTTCTGCCTGAATCAGGGGCCACCAATCCATTGATGCCAATCGTCGACGGACTCGTTTGATCAAAGGAAGAACACTGCAAGCACATCAAGCAAAAGACAACTTTCAGGTAGTTTTAGCTACAGTGAAAAGGGAAATCAGCTAAATGACAAAATTGCTATAGTAACTGGCACTAGATAACAAAACAGGGAAAAGACAAGGAATGTATTTTTAATTGTTGAATATTGTGGGGTAGGTGAAACCCTAATGTAATTGAATCTGGGTCATTCGATGTAATTGAATCCTAGCCATTCATTTGGGCTTTAGAAAACTATAAATAGGGGCTTGCCCCTCATTTGTAAGGGTTGGAGAATTGATGTAAAGACATTCTGCAGCAATAGAAAGCAACATTGCATGATTTATGGGTGTTCCTTTTGAGTTTGCTCTTTATGTATGCATGGTTCACCTTCCATGTTAGTTTTAGTGTTAGTTTCTTGAATGGGAGTGGTGATGGTGTTTGTTGTTTCAGTATTTGATGAACTTCTAGCTCATGCCTTTTGTGGTTCATTGATGATGAATCACTTTGCAAAGCTAGTCCGAGCCTCTTTCCTTTATTGATGCAACTTAGTTCAATTGCATGTTCATGATGTGCATGTGCAATCTGAAAATCAGTAGACCTTAGGAGATTGCACTGGTTTTGTGCAACTATAGGTTTCTCTTGGCCAAGCAAAACCCAGTTTAGGAAGCCTGTCTACTTTAGCAGCCACCATTGTTACTGTTCATTCATAGCTTAGGATTAGAATAGCTTTCTTAACCCTTCTCCTTTTGCTGTTTCTTTCAATCCTTGGTCAGAGTAGGACCCAAAGCATCACCATGAAGCCAAATCAGATGAACTTGATGAGTTTCAGCTTGCTGTTTTGAGTGGACAGCCACTGTTCATTCACTTCCAGCACTTTGAAACTGCATTTACAAACCCAACTTCCATGTTTTGTAACTCATCTGTAAGACTGCCTTGTGATTCCAGCAAATCACATCAAACTACTGAGGTATCTAAGCATTGTCATGACCTGACATCCGAGAGACCTTGGGATAGTGTTCTGCAATCCGATTGTGGAAGATTGTCTTTCAAGAGAGGTAGTGCATCTACGCATTGCCTGTGTTGAAAAGTGCATAATAACACCATCAACAGATCACTCTCCAAGCATTTTAGCAGCCTTCAAGCAACACTTTGCACTCCATAGCAACAATGATATCACTTCATCAACTTAGTGGAGCAAGTGTGGAACAACACCATTGCAGCAGAGGCTTGAGTCCTCTCATTTTCTCCCCCATTAGCCTTGAGTGCTCTTGGTGGAGGTGGTAAGCTTTCTACTCCTCTCCTCTACTATTTGGTTGAGTAGCATATTATTTTTTGTAGTGTTTTATTGTTCTTTACTGCACTTCTTTCTTTATCATACATTTCTCCATTATCACTATCTTGGCTATTCGTGGAGGTGGAAACACCAAAACAGAGGTGTGACTAAGGTGGGCCCCTATACAACCACCCAACAATTTTCCTCTTCAATGTGTGTAGGTGGACATTTTACTTGGAGTTAGTTGGCAAATGAGTACCTTTGTGAGATTATTCTTTCCATCCCAACTCTTTTTTATTTACCTTATCATATTCGTACATATCTTGCCTACTTCATAGCTTTTTTTTGGCCCTTTGGAAGTAATTAGCTAGGTCGTTAGTCCATTTTCTATTTTTTGACCTTGCCTCTTTAGTGCTCTGGTCATACGAATTCCAACACACTTGAGAGATGCCAATGCACTACACTATTGTCCTAGAACTGTGCTTTTGTCCTCGGGCAGAGAGCTTCCTGAGGTGTAGTGTTAAACCCAAAAACTAGCTCACCTAGCCCCATTCTATGTTTCAGGCCTGCATAATGATTTAAGGACCTTAGAGTCCTCATCATTCATGTCTTGCATTTCCTAACACCCCTTTAAGTTGAGGTAAGTTAGGGCAGCCTTCCGCTCTTGGCTCTTCATGACCTGGGGCCTTAAACATGGCTAGTCCCCCTCTCTTGCAATCTATTTTATGAATTATTTGCATCTAGGACATTCCCCTTAGAAAAATTTTAATCATCTTTGCATTGGAATCTCAAGGGCATATTCTTAAGTGATTTGTTAAGACTTTTGGATACCTCTCTCCTTTTAGGTGCAAAACCCTAGAAGTGTAAGAGAGCTCCCACATCCAAAAATATTTGGTTCAGGCAGCTTGCAATAGGATTTGGTATTTCCTTGTGATCCTTCTAACATCATCCCCTTTTTAAAATGATGTCTTATCCTCAAGACATGATGTCCAATTCCCCAATAGAATATATTTATAGATCACCTTCAATTGTGTGAGTGTAGTTTCCCATTATTTATTTGCGTGTTGTAGGACTTTGATGTGTGTTTCCTCTATCTCTACAAGACTACCAAGTATCTATATCTTTTGAATTGCATTCTTTGCTTCCCCTAAAATTCATGTTAAGTGAGTTATTTTTATACTTATTGTCTCTTTTAACTATTTGATCTGCATCTTAATTTGCTCCCTTTGATCTTGACCTTGTTGTAGTTGTGTACACATGTTTTTTGTTTGCATTCTTAACGCATCATCTATGTTCTTTAGTGGGTCATATGTAGAGGAAATTTGCACTATTTGGGCCTCCAAATGAGTGATTTGATCCTTAATATTTTTGGTAAATTTGGGCCACTGAAAACAAAATTGATATATGGCATTGGTCTCCACTATTCTTCCTTCCATATTCTTTATTTTAACTTCTAATTGAGAGGTGTTGTTACACACTTCTTTGTGGCCTCATCCACTTTTTTCTTCAAATTCTCTTTTTGGGCTTCCTATTTTATGTTGGCCTTTTGTGATTATAAATCTGATTGTAGTCCACCCACCTTGATTATTTGAGTTTTTGTAGCAAGGGAAGGGAAATGCCCCTTTATATGTGTGGTATGTTATTCTACAATATATTTTTCACCTCTTGTAGTTTCTCTACACTCTCCACATGTTGTTGCAAGATCTCTTCCCTAGTGCTAGCATGAAACATATCTGTGAGCTAAAGTTTTTGTAGTGGGGAAATGTTTAGATAGGTTCACTTCGGAACCCACTATAGGTAATTGGAGTATTTGCAATGTTGGTGCAGGTTGTAGCTGCTTTTTGTGTGATAAGAAGTCCTTTATTGATTGTATTAGGGAGGAAGATGTGGAAGCCTCTTCAGTATTTACCTCTTGTCCCCCATCATCTCCTGCACTTGGTTGGCCACTTTCTGAAGGAGTTATTATTTTTTGTTTATTCATTCTTCCTATAGGATGGATTCATAGAGCTTCTTAGTAAGTTTTGTTGTTTCTTTTTGCACCTTGGTCATTTTTGTTTTCTCTCCCTCCATTAGGGTATTTACCCTCTGCTTTGTTTGGGGCTCTTTTTCCTATGCTTGTACCAATTTCTCCTTTTATTTTCAGGTCAAATCAAGCCCCACATCTTGTATTACCTTTTCCCTTATTTTTTCTTCCTATTTCAAGGATTTTTCTCTCTTCTCCCTTATTGTGGCAATGATCAGTTCCAAGAAGCCTTCAATGGCTTCCTCCAAACTCTTATTAAATTTCTTGATGTACATTGGACCAAGCATTAGATTATTCGTTCCTTGTTCTCTACATCTACTTCTTTTTCCATGTTGAACAATTGTGATAACATACCATGGTAAATTATGGTGTTTGTAGTGGTCGTGACATCAATAGTTTGTGGTTGTTGTTCCAAGATTTCTTGCTATGGTATTTATATAGTTTCCTCCTTTTTCTTCTTTTGTTATGGAAGCATTTGTACTTCTTCAATTTATGCTTCATCCTCTTCTTTGGAAATATAGATTATCTTTATTTTTTACTACTTGTTTTGTCCTTTCCTTTCTAGTCCCTTTCTCTTCACTCATATGTATTAGGGTTGTTGAAGTGAGCAACCAAGGTCTTCAATTTGTAACACCAAATAACCTCCACATGCAAAAGAGAGAAGCAACAATAGAAGATGTTATTCCACCAAAATAATGATTGCAATATGATACACGATTCATAATATGTGAAAAAGATATAAAATATACAAGAGGTTCCTTGCTTATAAAGGCAAGGTCAATGATAGGATTAGACAAGATCATGTCAAGTGTCTAAATCCTATCACATGAGACAAATAAGTTGTGACAACCTAGGATAAGATAAGATCTAGAAAGTCAACTAAGACTTCTACAAAGAATTCTAGGACCTAAGTAAACTTAATAGGTGAATAAGTCCCCTAACTCCCCTAGTAAGGAATTAACTAGGTACAAGACTTTATTCACACCAACACCCCCCCTTAAGTGTAACTTTGGGAGGAACAAACCAATGCAAGATAAAAAAAAATATGTATAAGATGGGTCTCAACATCAAGGCTTGATGAGGTACCCATGTACAAAATAGTCTCACAAATGGAGAAAAGGAGAAAAAACTTGTGGTAGAAAATTCCTCTCTAAAAGAGAGAAAACCTGCAAAGAAAATAAACTTGGAAGGAGAACTCAGGAAGACCCCCTAAGGAAAAGTTCCTTCACCCCAAGCATCGATCAAACTAAAGACAACAAGTTGATTCCAAAGGTTTAGTGAAGATGTTTGCAACTTGTTTCTTCATAGGAAAGTACTCCAAGCTAAGAACACCATCCTAGATGAAATGTCTAATGAATTGCATATGGACCTTAATATGCTTAATATGATGATGCTCCATTGGGTTGCATGAGATATGAATGACACTTTGGTTGTCACACGAAAGAGTAGTAGGCTAATCAAAAGGAAAGACAAATTCAGTCATCAACTAATGAAACCATAAAACCTCCTAACTAGTCAAGACTGTACCTCAATACTCAGCCTCTATCATGAAAGGAGGTCAGGTGAGCAAAAACAACTTCCTACACTAATCTAATTAGGGGAGAGTTACAAAAAAATTCTATAAACACCTTATACTATTACAAAAAAGAGAAGCACATAGAAAGAATGAGACAGGACAAAAAGTACACATAAATAAACAACACCAAATATACCCCACCCTCAAAAGGCATAGTACTATTATATTAAATAAAATAGAGGTTACACTGAAATTCCAAGTACAAAGCTTCTTCAACAAGTATTTTGAAACAAACACCTATTTTGGAGTGAATCCAGAAACACTTCATTACTTTCAAACAAGCTATACATTCTACAATGCACAAGGAATAAAATATATAGAGAGATACAAGCTAGAAGAAGCATCTAGAAGAGGATGGGCATCCAAATCCACATGACACAATATCCCACACCATGGACATACATTTGGATACTTGTACAATATTCCCTTACACCTCTTACAACCATCATAACATGCAATATTCTCTCCTCAAGCTTGGGCACCCAAAATATACTCATAATAGCCTATGAAAGATGCCTTACAACTATCATAAAATCCATCATAAATCTTCCATAAAATCTTCCATAGATCCGTCATAGAATTTGTCGTATAATCTATCATAACTGACCAAAATATTTGATTCTCACAACCTTTCATAACCCAACTTGGGTGCCAACTTTCTCCATGCAAAAAGATGCCTTATGATGTGTCATAGAATCTGTCATAAGTCAAATATTCCAAAGTGGGATGCCTATGTCCACTTGGGATGATGATGTGTCATCTAGTCACCTCCAATTGGGATGCCACCCAGTTGGTGGGTCCCAATTTATTACATGAAAAATAGGAAATTAAATAATACATAAAAATACAATAATACATTAATTAAACATGTTAGGAATCTAAGGTTGAGACACCTTAATCCAAAATATCAATGATAATACAAGACCAGTATGCTTCATGCATGACCATGCAATTAGACTAGAACCAGGGCAAAAGATAAAGCCAAAAGTAGACTTTCAATCATTGCAATCACCGGCCCAATCTGTGTTAGTGTAGCCAACAATATAAGAAGTTCCTAATGTGTAATAAATTCCAAAATGTGTAGTTCCCTAAATGTACCTCAAGATACATTTTTTTTCCTTCCAATGACTCTAATGAGGGTCCTTGGAGAAATTAGAGACAATTCCAAGCACGCGGGAAGTATCAAGATGAATATGTTTCAAGTACAAAAGACTGCCAACTAAATGTCGATACAAGGTAGGATCAATTGTAGGAGTAGTTTAATTGGTAGATAGTATAATACATGATTGAAAAGGTGTGGGTTCATGCTTGCAATTAGCCATACCAAATATTTAGAGAAAGTCTAGAGAATACTTCTACTGGAAAATAAAGATCTTCTTAGAAGTTTGATGAACTTGAAGACCAAGTAAATAATGCAAAATACCAAGTTTGGTCATATCAAAACACTCCATCAATACTCATTGAGGAATTTGAATCATGGAAGTGGAACTCCCTATGATAATCAAATCATCCACATAGAGCACAAGAATTCAAAGATCCTCTCCAAGGTGTTGAGTTTAAACTATAGGATTAGAGTGGCAATGTGTGTACCCAAAAGAAAGCAAAAAAAATTGATCTTCACATACTAAGCCTAAGGAGTTTTTTTGAAACCATACAATAAATGAAGAAGCCTACAAACAGGTGAAGAGTCCTACACAAAACTAGGTAGCTACTCCATATAGATCTCCTTATGAAGATCCCCATGCAAGAAAGCACTCTCCATGTCCATTTGATACACTAACCATCCCTGAAAGGCAACTACAGCAAGGACAGGACAAATTTAATCCTTGGCAATAGAAGCAAAGATCTCAAAATAGTAAACTCCCTCAACCTATTAAAACCCTTTTGCAACAAGATGAACCTTGTACTTTTCAATGGAACAATCAACGACATATTTGGTATGATGCACCCACTTGAACCAAACCAAATTTATTCCCTTAGGAAGACGCATAAGATCCCAAGTATGATTATGCATTAAAGAGGAATACTCCTAAGCCATAGCACTATCCCACTTAGGAACACCTAAAGCATCTGAAAACCTTTATTGGAAGAATGCCATTGATGATTTTATTGGCAACATGAGCATGAGGGATACACACAATGTATATTTCTATGTGTTGCAATGTTGTTATTGATGTTAACTTTACATCTTGATATGAAAACTTTGGTGCAAATAATTTTGGTTGATTCTAACACATATTGAAATGATTATGGTATACAATTTTGTAAGACGGTTTGTTCCAGAGAAGTTAGTTGTGTTGGAAATTGACTAAGTGTCATTTTTTCTAATTCAGTGTGACAAAGCATTCATATTTGGGTCTACACTAGTCCGCAATTTAATTTTTCACTAGTATTATTTTGTTGGTTGTTAGAAGTATTTGACTCCATGATTTCATCATGTTTTTTCTTTTTATTTGAGAGATCCAAGTAATAGAAGTTTAGTCTGGCAGTTTATAATTATTTTTTGTATAGTGCATTTGAGTGGGAGAGTTTTCACTTCTCCATGGATAATTTTTTGGTTTTGTACTTTTGAGGATAAGTTGATAGATGGAAATAGTGTATGAATTCTAGTTGGCATTGAGTTTTGAGGTCTATGTGTCCAAATATGGATACACAGCTAAATAATTTTGGTATTAGGTCTTCTGTAGTGCCAACCTAATAAGCTTGAAGGCATGTAAAGGTTAAATAAGTGATGTGGTCTTATGTGGGATCTATTATAGGTCCATGCAAACCTATTTCAAGTTGTTTTTCATTTTGTATTTTGGTGCAAGTTGTGTATGAAAATTTTAGAATTCGACAAGTTATATTTTGGGTGTTACATCTAATTAGGCTAACCTAATTGATGTTATGCTAGAAGCAGATATATCTGTTAGATCTTTTTTGGTGTTTTGAGGTGTTTGATGTGTGTTGTGAATGTCCTACATATGATTATTATCAGATCAGTATGAATTTAAGTTGTGAATGTTGAGTAGAATATTAAAGTGATGCAAATATAGAGGAAAGTAGAGTGTTAGATCAAAATTAGATGAAGTGTGTAAATTTCGTTTATTGAGATTCATTGGAACTGTACTTCATGCATATGATAGATGTAATTGTAACAATTCAAAATAGGTTTTGAGCCATAATCTCTCTTCTATCTTTTTCTCTGTGGGCAGTGAGTCCACTTGGACAATAAGTCCACCTATAGTGAGCACTTTTGTAAATATACTATAATCGGTTATAATATATTGTTTGTTGATCCTCACCATAGTTTTTCCCATTTTAGGTTTTCCACATAATAATCTTGGTGCTCATGTGTTATGTGGTGTTGTTGTTGTTTCATGCTTTATTTATTTATTTTAATTGAATATGCTTTTGTAATTGGATGTTTAATGTTTGAATGGTTCAAGAGAATACTAATTTACCCCCCCTCTTAGAATTCTGGGTGTTCAACAATTGGTATCAGAGCTTGGTTCCTTGGAAGGAGCTTAATCGCTTGGGGAAGGTCTTGGAGGTTGAACACATGGCTAATAGAAAACTTCCTACTCCTTCAAAAAATATTCTTGTTGTTGGAATTATAGAAGAAGATTATTGTAGTGATGAAAAATGTACCCCTCTACATTTTCACACTTGTTTGGGCCCTCCCTATTAAATTGAGCATAATGTTGCCTTGATTTGGTGTTGTAATGTGTTAAACACATTCAAATTAAGTCTTGGGGCCTTGTAAACTAAATGAACCTAGTTATACCTTATTTAGGGTGTTGTAAAGTGTACCTTTACACTTTCACACTGATATAGGGTTTCATTAATTAATTGGGCTTCTTTATGCTTTAGTTGGCCTTATTTTGCATCCACAAGCCTTAATTAATGCATCTTTCTGAGATTAATCTTGAAATTTACCAATATCCAATCATAATTCATGTTTTTTTGGATTATATGGCCCACATTTAGTGATTTGGGACTCATACGCCACATTGGGCATATGGGTCCCACCTAGGGTTCGGGGCCCCAATCTGGATTTCACATTAATCTAAGAATTTCTTGAAAAATGTGTCCCAAGATTAGCCTACTAGGAGTCATACAACACAACTAACGTATGTGTCCCTCTTAGCTTAGACCTAAATTAAATTAAAATTCTTGGCACGATTTTATTCTCCTAGATCTTATGTCAGCTTTTAGTATTGTAATTTCGGGAAATTTGGCATAAACAAGTATAAATACAAGGTTATTTCACTCATTTTATTCTAGCAAATTAAGTATGCATGCATTATAGAAAATGGGTGACTACAAGATTCTACAAGAGCATTCAAGAGCATTCAAGAGCTGATTATCAAGTGATTTAGAGCATTATTCAAGTATGGAGCATCATGTCAAAGTCACCATGCATCATGTTTATTTTTTGAGCTAACATTTGTGATGTAGGTTCTTATGATTCAAGCAAGCATTCAAGTCAAGATCCACATTTATGCTATCCAATACATGTTTGTAGCATCCTATTCAAGGGTTTGGTGTGTTGCAACATTGCATATTTGTTCATTCATCATTCCTCCTTTCTATTTCATTTCATTTCAAGGTTTGATTACCAAAACGGGGTTTGACTAAAAAAAACCCCTTTCTACTAACAAAACAACATTTTTCCCTCTCTTTAGTGTGTGATTTATAGATCTAGGTTGAAGACACATTGTAGAGAAATATTGGAAGAAGTTGTCAAAGTTGCACCTTGTTTACAAGACCACTAAGAGACACCTATAGAGCATAATTTAGCAGTTTAGATATGGAAATCAGGTTGAGAAGGAAGAGTAGAGATAAAAGAGCATATTCAGATTTTGATCCTCCAAAAAGGTTGAGTAGGATTGATACGCCACTTTTGGCATATGAGTCCCAATATAGTGATTTTTCCATATTTTAGGAGTTCCAGACTTGTCATTGCAAAAAAAAATTTATTGCCCAAAAACCCTAATCTATGACTAAATTGCCTAGCCTAGCATATGAATCCTAGTGTATATTAAATTCAACATTTCAGCATTTCAGACCTTGTTATGAGCTATTACAAGTTTCCATGTGCACCTCTCTAATTTCTCAATTTACTTTTTTGTTTTACATTCATTTATAGGTCATTTATTCAAGTCTTGCACATCACTAAGTTTCATCATTAGGTTTTGCATGTTCCTTGTCTTTCCAAACCCTAGCTTGGTGGTGAGTCCCCTTTTAGTCTCTAATCATACCCTAGGATACCTTATTGCAAGATATCTTTCCCTCACTTCATCCTTGGATTGAGATCTCTAAGGTTTCCTTGAATGAAACTTGAGGGAAATAGGTCTAGGTCCTAAACCCTAACCTATGCTCCATATCCCCAAAAGGTGGGGCATCCTATTTCTGTGATTTCATTTTGGTGAACCCGACACATGAATACATCTTTTTCTAATTTGGAGTGCATCATAGTCCTAGATCTAGCTTGCAGTAAATTTCCATTAGGTTTTGCATTAGTTAATTTGCATCTAGGGTTTCTAAATCTTGCATTAGTGAAAGTGCATATAGGTTGCATTTTTGCATCTTTTATCGTTGAATTTCATCTAAAATATTCATATGCACATAGCCTAGACATCATCCTAAACAACAAACATAACATTCACATAGAATTTTTTGAAAACGGTGCAAAAACCCTAATCTAAGACTCATACACCCCTTAGGGAAATTTAGTCCTAGTATAGGTGGCTTTTCCTTGTTTCTAGGTATTTTTTGGTGACTATTATTTAGCATTCAAACCCCTGAAAAACCTTGATTGGGACTCATACGCCCCTCTAGGTGATTTAGTCCCATTTCTGATTTTAGACTACATTTTACAACATTTAAAACTCTGTTTCTGTGCTTCTATTTGTTGTTGTTAACTTTTTGTTCTAGTTTATAGAGTTTTTGTTTCATTCAATCCATTGCATCTAGCTTAAATTGGTTAATTTTGTGCATTGCTTGAATTCAAATTGCATCTAGAACATTCCATTTCATATTTTTGCATAGTGTAATCAATAAATTACCTTGTTTAAAGAATTTGAAACTTGCATTTACACACTTCATTTTAGGTCCTTGCATTTCCCTTTACCCTCTTTCCATTTTGGATTTTTCCACTAAGTTTGTGAAATCTTGTATGAGCTTTATGATTTGGTGTCCTATTAGCAATACTATTGTGAGACATAGTTCAAGACTCATGTCATCCCATGATACACCATTCATCATGGATCTTGGGTTCTCTAGCTCTCTTCCTGATAGTGTTGATAATCAACCCTATATGGATCCTAGTATGCATACTTCACTTCCCATGACTACCATGCCTTCAACCATTGTGCTTCATGTTAACAACACTATCCCTACCATCCCTAGTTCTACTCAAGCTTTGGGGTGTACACAAATCTAGGGTGGAACTTCCATCCCTACCTTTATGATCCCTGTTTCTATCCCTACATACACTAGTACTCAACCTACCATAACAATTCAACCCACTAGTAGTGTGAACACTTCCTTAGGTATTTCCACAAGGAATTCCTCTAGCTTTGTGCCTTTGACTAGAATATCTCCTCAAACCTCCTCCATCACTAGTTTACAATTCACTTGTCCTCCACATACATACACTACTCCACCTTATACCCCTCCACCTTACAAATCATAGAATCCCTTCAACAACAAGTCGCAACCCTAAATCAAAACAACAATGGTCAACCTTCACAATACATCAAAACCAATCCCCTATCCTTGGACATATTGAGAGAATAAATGCTACAAGGTGTAGAAGTTCCCCAATTCAAAAAATATGGTGGGAAAGTAGATCATGTTAACCATGTTTCCCCTTTTACTGCTCTATGTAGTGATTTCATCTTTGAGGAAAAACTTCTAGGTAAACTATTCCCTAGATCCTTGAAAGATATTGCCTTAGAATGGTTTTTCTCATTATTGAATAACTTAATTTGTTCATTCAATGAACCTGTCGATGCCTTTATTAACCATTTCCAAGTGCACATGACCCCTAAGATGACCTTGGTTGATTTGATGAGATGTAAACAAAAAGATGATGAAAAGGTTACTGACTTCATTTCACTCTACCAATCACTTTATTCCCAAATCGATTTGCAAATTCCTGATCCTCACCTTCAAAGAAGGTTCATTGAGAACTTGCAAACTAATATGCAAGATAAGCTTGGCATGATGAAATTCCCTTCTTTTGTATACTTGTGTACTACCCTTCATGATTATCAAAACTCAGCTAGTAGTCGTGAAACAAAACCCACCTTTAGCCATTCTAAGAAGTCCAAATCTGCACACCAAAACAATTACCAATCCTTTAGAAAATAAAATAAAGGTTTCCTCCAACAAAACCCCCCTTAGCCAACTCAACATGTTAATTCCTAGGTGGCCACTATAAAAAATAATTCTCCTTTCACATTTGGGGATCCAGCTAGACAATTTACTCCCTTACCTAATTCCCTTCATAACACAATGTCACAACTTTTAGAATAGAAAATGATTATCTTACCCCCCGTCAAAGAACTTGATCCTAATAAACCTTTACCTCTAAAATTTAGATCGAATTCTTATTTCCATTATCAATAACAAAATGGCAAGATACGAAACATTGTAAGCATCTCAAACATCTTATGCAAGACCTCATTGATTCTGATTGACTTTCAATTGGAGGTGTTAATGATGAAGGAAATAAGTTCATTTCCCCTCCTAACCAAAACTTGCAAATATTTACCAACCCTATGCCAAAACATGATGTTTCATTTTTCAAAGAAACTAAAAAGAATGATGTGATGAATGTTGACAGGATGATGACAACATGGATATTGTTGAACAAGATCCTGTGGATACTAACAAACAAATTCCTTTGGATGATATGGTTGGATTGATCGAAATTAAACCTCATAAGGGCTGAACCAAAAAGCCTTTGGACATTGCTTTATCCTCACAAGATATACTCAAACATGCACCTGATAGTCCTCTTTACATAGCCGATCGAATCTATGACAAGCCCACTAATAGGATATTAATTGATCCCATCTATGGAGATAATGTGATCATTGAGGAATTTGTACTTGTGCATGAACTCTCTCAAGAAACATATGATAAACCAAAATAATGGATAAAGACACATAATGGTTTCAATTTCCCTACAATGCGATCGATCACCCTTACTTTAACTGTTGGATGGAAATAATTAGATGTCTTATTCTCCATCATCTCGGCATTAGATCAATTTCGTGTGAAGCTTGGTTATCCATGACTATGCTCCATGGAATTTGTCCCATCAATTGTGCATAAATTCTTAAACTTTCCCTTTGACAATGAAATCTTTACTATGCATCATAGTGGCTTTAATCCTTTGTCTTCCCGTGGGAACTTTTCCTTAGATTTATTTTGGCCTGAGCCTATGGATCCTATTAAACCTCGTGAGGACTTATTTTTTAAATCCTACAAAAAATTCAAGGTGAAATGTATAGCAAAACTATCACTTAAAAACATGCCTCAACCCACGAGTGAGCCTCTTATCCTTGATGAAACTATGATTGAACCTAAAGACATGTCGCATATCCAACAACAACCTATAACAACTCCTCTTATGACTTCTTACAAATGACCAAGAGATAATGAGAACAATCCTTCTACATCTCCCAAGATAAAGCAAGTTTACGAAGCTAAAGAGAGAATGGTTTAACAACCTCCCATGGTTCCTTTTGTTCCTCCCCTTAGGGAAGTAAAGAAACCTATGGTTGATAGATCCTCTCCTACACAAACGCAACTTGAAAACTGAACTAAAAGAAATTGAAATGCTAGAGAGCGTAGGCATAGACATCATGCTCTTGCTTGAAGGTTAGATGAAGAAAACAACAAAGAAAATCAACATCCGAACTTGACTGAAGCAATACATGATGAGTCTCCCTTACCACAACAAAAATATCCTATACCACAACCACAACAGGAGCTAAACCCTTCTTTGTACATTATCATTCAACCTCCCATTGTGATTAACTTGGATGACAATGATGAGGTTGCTAAAATTGATGAAGAAGTGCATAACAAATTGAATACATTATTTTCCTCTTATATGAGCTTAAACTATAATTCTCCTAGGAAGAGTGTTGAACTTAGTGATAGCCCTAGTTTGGTACTTGTTATTGTCCCTTTGGCTAGTTGTCTGCCTTCTTTATATGATGAACATGATTGGGATGTGGGAAACCTACTAATAGGTTGATTTGAATGTTGCTTACTAGTCTTGCTTTTATTTTCTTTTGCATGTTCTTGTGTGTGATTGCATGTGCATAATGCGATCCCCTATACTATTATGCTTGATGTATCTCTCTCTTTGTGACATTCCTCTATATGTACCTACATTCTTCTTTATGTTGTAAACCTTTATCTCTTTCATTTTTCTTGTGTTTTCCTTTTAGGGATGACGCAAGGCATCAAGACATTCACGTCTCTTCCATGTTGACCCAAAATATTTTCCTTTTCCTTTTCTTTCTCTTGTGTTTTCCTTTTTGGGATGATGCAAGGCATCAAAATGTTTAGGTCTCTTCCATGTTGACCCAAAAGTATTTTTCTTTGTTTTCACTCTTTATGTGTCATTCTTCCTGATCCATGAGTATTTGGGGAATGATGACAGTTCTAAGCTCTATAAAAAAATTGTAGCAAAGACATACTAACCCTAAATCCATGGATCCCTTGTGTGACTTTGGGGTTAACTCCCTTTTTCATTGGCATTGTTCTTTTGCAACTCATGTTTCATTATGTAGTATTCTTACTTCATGTGATGCGTCTTTTACTTTGTGGTGACATTGGGTGTGATGTCCCTCAAGAGTGTAATCTCTTTTAGCATATTATATTCCTCTTAGTTATTTGATGTGACACACTACATCCCCTAAGTTTTGAGTCTTCTATTCTTTCATTGGTCCTCTCTTGGAGACATTAGGCACAATGTTCCCTAATTTAATACCTTACATGAACTAAGAAAAAATCATTTGAACGTATCTTATATTATTTTACACTTACAATATCTATTGTATGGCCACCTTGGATAACACACTTTTTCCTATGGAGCCATCTTGTTTGTTCATGGGTGTCAAGCATACGAAGCTTTGCTTGCCTCATGAAGCTTGAAGTTCATTGTTCTCTAGTGCCTTATCAAAGTTATCACAAGGTATAACTTTGGTATGGTTAATGTATGGGAGTTGAACTTAGGTGTGACTATCCCATAGCCACTTGCTTGTTTGTGTGAGTGCATATCATTGTGTGTGCATGTGTCTGGTTGGGGGCTCACCTAGTGAATACCAGATTTCACTAGCTCTTGTGAGCATACTTTGGTTTGTACAATGGACAATGTGTTCCATTTGTAAACATTTCTTGGACAAAAAGCCTAGATCTGGTCCACAGCATGCGAGAAAAATAGTCGAAGCCTAATCCACACTTATTGTTTTTAGTTTTCTTTGTTCTTCATGTCTTTGGTAGTGTATGATTGTGCCTTGATATTTCTCCTTATATCATTTTCATGTGTGTTCTCTTGCACCTATGTTGATCTATTGTAGGATCTTGGATCTTGGGGGCTTGGCCACCTCCTTAGATCTTTATCATCCTATACCATGTGCATCGGTACAATTGGACCCCTCTTGATGTGAGTTTTTATACATTAGCATGAGTTTGAAGCAATTTCCTCCTCTCACTAAAGTGGGGGCTAAATGTAGTGACAAAAAATGCACCCCTCTACATTTTCACACTTTTTTGGGCCCTCCCTATTGAATTGAGCATAATGTTTCCTTGATTTGGTGTTGTAATGTGTTTAACACATTCACATTAAGTCTTGGGGCCTTGTAAACTAAATGAACCTAGTTGTACCTTATTTAGGGCATTGTAAAGTGTACCTTTACACTTTCACACTAATCTAGGGTTTCATTAATTAATTGGGCTTCTTTATGCCTTAATTGGCCTTATTTTGCATCCACAAGCCTCAATTAATGCATCTTTCCAAGATTAATCCCGAAATTTACCAATACCCAATCATAATTCATGTTTTTTTGGATTATATGGCCAAAATTTAGTGATTTGGGACTCATACACCGCCTTGTGCATATGGGTCCCACCTAGGTTTTAAGGCCCCAATCTGGATTTCACATTAATCTAAGCACTTCTTGCAAAATGTGTCCCTAGCTTAGCCTACTAGGAGTCATACAACACAACTAGTGTATGAGTCCCACTTAGCTTAGACTTAAATTAAATTCAAATTCTTGCCAGGATTTTATTCTCCTAGATTTGGTGTCAGCTTGTAGTGTTGTAATTTCAGGAAATTTGGCATAAACAAGTAACAATACAAGGTTATTTCACTCATTTTCTCCTAGAAAATTAAGTATTCATGGATTATAGAAAATTGGTGACTACAAGAACATTCAAGAGCATTCAAGACTTGATTATCAAGTTTTTTAGAGAATTATTCAAGTATCAAGCATCATGTCAAAGTCATCTTGCATCATGTTTATTTTTTAGCTAACATTTGTGATGTAGGTTATTATGATTCAAGCAAGCATTCAAGTCAAGATCCATATCATTCAAGCAAGAGTAAAGATCCACATTCATGCTAGCCATTTCATACATGTTTGTAGCATTCTATTCAAGGGCTTGGTGAGTTGCAACATTGCATATTTGTTCATTCATCATTCCTACTTTATATTTCATTTCATTTCAAGGTTTGATTACCAAAACAGGGTTTGACTAAGGCAAACCCCTTTCTACTAACAAAACAACATTTTTCCCTCTATTTAGTGTGTGTTTTGTAGATCTAGGTTGAAGACACATTAAAGAGAAATATTGGAAGAAGTTGTCAAAGTTGTCACCTTGTTTACAAGACCACTAAGAGACACCTACAGAGCATAATTTAACAGTTCAGATTCGGAAATCAAGTTAAGAAGGAAGAGCAGAGGTAGAAGATAAAATTTTGATTTTGATCCTCTAAAAAAGCTAAGTAGGAGTGATATGCCACTTCTGGCGTATGAGTCCCAGTACAATGATTTTTTCTTATTTTTCCATATTTTAGGAGTTCCAAACTTTTCATTGCCAAATTTTTGTTCCTACCCAAAACCCTAATATGGGACTAAATCAGCCTAATGTATGAGTCCTAGTGTGCATTAAATTCAACATTTCAAACCTTTTTCTAAGCTATTATAGGTGTCCAAGTGTACCCCTCAGATTTCTTAGTTTACTATTTTGTTTTACATTCATTTCTAGGTCATCTATTCAAGTCTTGCACATCACTAAGTTTCATCATTAGGTTTTGCATGCTACTTGTCTTTCCAAGCCCTAGCTTGGTGGTGAACCCCCTTTCAATCTCTAATGATACCCTAGGATACCTTATTGCAATATCTCTTTCCCTCACTTCATCCTTGGATTGAGATCTCTAAGGTTTCCTTAAATGAAACTTGAGGGAAATCCTAAACCCTAACCCGTGCTCCATCTCCACAAAAGGTGGGAAGCCCTATTTCTATCATTTCAATTGTATGCTTGAAAAATATGGAGAACTCAAAGTTTCCCTTGAAGACCTAGAAAGAACTAAAAGTGAAAACAAAGATTTGAAAGAAAATTTTAAAGAAGCGGATGAATGCATCAAAAAGTTGAGAGAGAAAATCAAGATGTTTAGAGAAAGGCATAAGGAAGTTAGTGATCAAGTGAAGCAAGCAAATGAAGCCATCATTGGTCTAAAAATGCAAGTTGAAGAAAATAAAATAGATGAGGAATGTTTGAGTTCAATGGTGAAAAGCAAATAAGAGGAATGTATAGGGCTTGAACAAGAAGTTGTAAATCTAAGATTAGATCTAGAGAAAGCAAGGACTCATGAAGACAAATTCAAGATGAGTACTACAAGGCTTGATGAAATGATTGCAAATAAGAAAGGCTCTAAAGATAAAGGTGGATTAGGGTTTGAGATAGGAGAAATTTCAAAGTCAGATCAGACATCAAATACTATAAAGAATATTGAAGATAAGAAAAAAAATTTAAGCAGATCTAGACTCAAAGAAGGCCACTAGTTAGACAACCAAATGCATAAAGGTACCCATATTTTAATGGCTTTTTTTCATTCTTACAATAAATTTGGACATGAAGAAATGGAATATAGAAGCAAAATGAATCATAATGTTCCATCTTTCTTTGGTCAATGCTTTAGATGTGAGAAATTTGGACATAGAGCTAGTGAATGTAGAATTCAAATGATGAATGGTTGTAACAATGGTAGAATGATTCAATCTTTCAATGGTTACGGTTATACATGCTATGGATTTGGGCATAAATATAATCAATGTAGATCTATAATAAATGGAAGGAATATTGGTCATAACAATATCACTTGTTACAACTACAATAGGCCTGGACACATTGCTAAGTTTTACAGAAGTAGAAACATGAGAAAAGATAATTTGGTAAAGAGGAATGAACCAGTAAAAAGAGGATGCAATAGAAACAAAAAAAGAGATGGAAAATATTTGGAGAAAGAAGAAAGAGATAGAAGTCAAGGACGAATCTATACCACCATCTAGTATAGATGTTTCCTCCATAAATTAAGTTAAGAGCTTTGGATTAGCGGGAGCTTTAATGAACATCTCATATCTCCTTCCAAAGAAAAGGTGTTGATGTCGCAACATGAAGATATGTGATGTAGATTGACATGCTTGATCTATTGGTGAAGATTGTGGAAGAAAATATGTCAATGCAGAATTTTGTGGAGCATTAGAAGTTGACTATGCATATAGTGAAAGGTTTACCAACTTTATTGGTTGAATAATTCAATGTGAAATTAGGTCAAATCAAAAGGATTATAATTGATTTCACTAAGGAAAACTCATTCATAACAAACATTGAAAAGGATCATAGTAGTGAAGGATTTAGCAAGGTGATATGTGATTCGGTGCATTGAAACCCTAGTTCGACAAGTGAAGGAAAAGGTATTTATGAACGAACCTTGTTTACCATAGTTTTTAGAAAACCTTGTTTGAAAGCAATTTGAATCTAGTTTGCAAATGGCTACACCAATGGTAATTGAAGTTACAGAGAAACCTCAACCTAAGTTCAAGAAATATCCTACAAAATCTATTGAAGATGACCCATTAGGTTCTTTTTCACATGTTCGATATGGGATTTTTCTGATTAAGGATATCATAATCTATATTCATGGTCAAATGGAATAATTCAATCACACTAAGCTAGCATATCTATAGATGAAGGAATTGATTGGAGACATTTTTTCCCTAAATTTTGAGTATCAAAACCTAGTCCCAAAGAAATTGGATGTATGGAAATGGTTTCCAAATTTTTGTTTTGATAGCAAGTGGGTTAGAATGGAATTAAGCAGAATCCATGACAAATTTGTTTGGACCAACATGCCTAACATGATAAAAAAAGAGGTGATTAGAGAGGTTACATTATACTCCACCAGACCTGTTCTAGTGTTGAAAAGAGTTAAGAATGAAATAGTAATGGAAATCACTAGTGCAACATACAACAAGAGGACTTTAGTGTTACCCGATTTCCACTTGCGGGCTCAATCAGGAAGGGCAACCTATTTTTTAGGTGTTTATGAAGGCCAAATGGAGGAACATTTGCGTTAAGGGTTAAATCATACATCTAATTAGATTTGGCATAAAACTCCTGAGGAAGAAAGTCGTTGAGACCCTCCTGTTCTCTTGCCGACTAGCACTGGTTCTATTCATTTGAAATCTTCATGATTGCTAAGACATCTCGATTGCTGTAAAGTTTTATATCTCTCCGCTTGGGATGTCTCGCTGACAATTGTTCATAAGGTTAGCATCGGGGAGAGTGGTTTGAGTTCGCCGTGATGTCTGGCCAATAGGGTAAAGTATTCCCGACTAATATTAGCTCTCGCTGAAACAAGGTGGCTTCGATGAAAGGTCTTGCTGACCCATGAAGTCTTGGCAAAAGGTTATGCCTTCGGCATAAGGTCTAGTCGAAGAGGTGAGGTCTCAACGAAATGAGGTGCCATCGACAAGATGTCTCGCTGGTGGTTGTTAGTCACGCTGAGGGATTCTCCTTTCGGCGTAGTGTTTTGAGCTCGGCTAAAGGTCTTGCCAACCAGATGGACTCTTTCTGAAATGAAGTGGCATCAGGGAAAGATTTAAGTTTGGCATGAGGTCCTGGTGACCAAGTGATGTCTCACCGAAAGGGGTTGCCTTCGGCATAATGTTTGGCCAACCCGAAAATGTTCCGCCAAAATATTGTGGCCTCGCTATGAAGTCTCGCCGACCAAGCAGGGTCTTCCTGAAATGAAGTATGAACTCGAAGAAAGTTTTGCACTTGGTGTAATGTCTCATCGACAAATGACGGTCTTGCCAACAGTGGCTTGCAAGATTATAAATATCGTTGAGACTCCTAGCTGATTGGTTGGTCTTCGCCATGATGTCTGGCCGACAAGATAGAGTCTCCCCGAGATGAAATAAGCTCATCGAAGGATCTTGAGATCAGCATAATGTCTGGACGATAGTGATTGTATTTGTGACCACTATGGGTATTGATATGACCCTGGCCGCTCGCTATGAAGTCTTGCCGACCATCATACGTTATGTCGATAGCTGCTAGGAGGTATAATCACATCGGAGAGACACGATTAGTGTCTCAACAACATGCAATTTTGTTCGAGTAACTTTTGACCACCTAGGAATCTTATGTGGAATGTGTTCAACCAATTAGAGGAAGTGACAAGTGAACCATTGGCAGCTTGACTGGTGCTAAGAAGATCAACATAACGTAAATAACATGGACTTACTCTAAGATCAAAAGCGATGGAGCAGCTCGGTGAACACTAGTGTGGGGATCTAATGGGAAAATCTGATGTTGCTTCTAGAAGAGGTCAACTTGCAGAAAGATATTGAGTACAAGAGAGTCGAAGGGGAAAAAGCCGTGAGTCACGAAGATAGTTGTGGTGTCTGCTGGCGAGCGGTAGATTGACATTTATGATTATCAGAACAACCAAATTCAAGGCGGCTCTAATGGAGGTTTGAGGGTGGACACAGGGGCTAGAGGTCAATGTGATTATTCCAAAAGATCTTGAGGCCATTCTTGGAGTGACCCTTCATCGACATGGACAGCAAGGATACACGTTTAATGCAACATTAGCTTCATAAAAAAGATCTAGGGACGGATCTTTCTGGAGGCTAATATTTTTGTAAGCCCTAGGGGCTGAGACTTTTGTATGTATGGCATTTTTTGCCTCTTTGTAAGGGGGTTCTTATGCTTTTTTGAAATTTTGTGACTTTTGCATTCCTTTGTCAGATTAGCAAACTTTTGTAACTCATTTGGAGCATAATATACAGAGTTTACCTTGGTCACTGTTGATGATTCAAAATTACCATCTTGTTCTTGCAAAGTGTTGAGCATTTTAGGTTAATGATCAAGTTATTTTTTGAATTTCTTCTATTCCCTTATAACTTTATCTTTTGTTTTCATTCCTTCCTTTGCAAAAGTATCATTATAAAAATCACAAACTGTGTTTACACAATCACACATGGATTCTAATCTGTGAAAGTATTTTCCTCTCTTGAAAAAGTGTGTGAATCAAACCTGTTGGTGATACATTAATGCAAGGCTTACAGATTTGATGTATAATTTTATGTTCATTGTCAATTTTCAAGTGTAAATCAAAGTATTCCATTGCTCTTATCAGTTCGGTGTATCACCATAGGGTTTAGTTTTATTTTTATGCACTCCTTCTCCCTTTTCCTTTACAAAGATCAGTAGTTAGGTGATAACACAAAGGAAGTCGGCCTTCTCCAGAGGTTGACCTCTATCTACAAGTAAGCCACAGCTTATGAGGTCTTCCCATGTTACACTGAGGTGTTGAACAGGGTGCAATTTTAGTGGATAACATTTAGTAGTAAATCCCATTATCTAGCTGTGAGGTATACAATAATGTTGATTGGGTACAATATCTATTTCACTAACAAAGATAGTTTTGTGTCTTCCACTACAATTAATGTGGCATATGAGATGGTTGAAAATAAAATGGACTATGATCTTTGTGGGTTTCTAAGGAAATAATTGATGGAGAATTTAAAGCAAACAAAAGAAAAGAAACATGATTTTAAGTATGGGACTTTGGTTATGTGCTTAGTGTTCTATTTTATAAAAGAACTCCTTGTTAGTTAACTAATTTTTCCTTCAAAATAAATGTAGAAATTGACTCAAGATGCCTAGACAGAAGAACAAATAGAAATAACAGTTGGAAAATTTGGCTTTGAATTGACTACTTTCCTCTGAATTTTAGAGGTATAGCTCCCTCTTATGATATGCAATGAATGGAAATATAGGGTATGTGTTGGTATGTGGTGACTAATCATGCTATACTATACACTCTTTATGTATCCTCACATGGGGTTTGGGGGCGGTAGCCCCCAAGAAAAAAAAATCCTACTTTTTCACGTCATCACCAAAAAAAAAGGAAAAATCACCAAAAAAGAAAAAAATAACCAACTTTGTAAGACCCTAATCTAGAAGCTTCTAATCTTGTTATAAGGGGTTGGGATGGGAGTTACAATAGGATGAAAAAGAAGGTGATTATTTGCAAGATTGTAATAAGTTTTGCACTGGATAATAAAATCATTGGATGACTACAGTTTTGTGGATGTAGCCTAAATTGGGTGAACCACATTAAATTCTCTTTGTTAATTTTTTTGTGTGTGTTTTAACTCCTCTATTTTATTGATCAAATTTTCATTTAATTGTTAGATATTTTCCTTCTAACCCTAATAGTATGCTTTTCACTAGAAAGCAGAAAAGGAAAACTAAAACCTACCCATAACCATGAAAGTAGATGTGAAAACTTGATTTAAAATGTAGTAACTGTGAACAAATAACACAAAGTTCATCTATCCCACAATTATGAATGATATCCCATAAAGGAAAGAACACAAGACCATTTTCAATAGATAAATTATTCTGAATTCAAAGTTTCAGAAATAATTACACACGCACAATTTTTAGATAGCGGAATAGACATTGAGGAACAATTACAAAGATTAAAAGTTCATTTGTAATCAAAAGAAAACATTAATGAATTCAAAGATTGAAAACATCCTCTTTATTTCCCTCGGTATCAAAAATGAGTTCACAGACTCAATATCCCAATACAAAAATTGTTCGGAGAGCAGGCTCCTTTCTTTTCCCTCCCCTTTCCTAATTCTTCTATCTTCCCCCTTTTGATTCATTTAGACCAATATATAATACAAAAAGATAACTGTTTGTTTCCAAAAATAACGGTGTTTGAGAGCGACCAGTATCAAGAAAAGGTTTTGAAATGGAAACAATTTCTTTATGCAAAATTCACGATTACCATCATCAACTACAAAAGATTCCATGCAAAACAGGAGAAAATCAAATTCCTTTTGGTGGAGGAGCATTCTCCACCACTAGAAGCATTTCCCTCAAAAGGTTGTGTAGCTCACCGCGTTCTTCTTCCTCCTCTAGAAGGAAGATTACCCTACAATATTGGGTGTAGCTGGTCACACAATTGAGAGATAATATCAACCTGTTCATCTTCTGGCCAATCTAAGCCAGGTTGCATGATGGGCATGGGCTCTCCATCCCAGGTCTCACCAATTGTAGGAAGCCCCATTTTTGAAACACCTAAGTTGATGGAGAAAATGAGCTTAGAAATACTGCCACCTTTCTCTATAAACAACTTATTTAATTACACTAGTAGATAATGATGCCTTTTAACCTGATGATAGCATGCCACCACCTTTGTTACACTTGTCATTTATGAGGATAATTAATGCTTCATGGATTTTCTTCCTTGAGGAAAGAGCCTTAAGATCAAGTTTTTATTTCGAAACACCTAAAAATACATTCTCATGATACATCATACAAACAATTAAATAGGTTGGCAGCATTTCAAAAATTGAGAAATCTACTGTAGAGTCATGGGGTTACGAAAAGATAGAACCTATGAACCACATGTCAGGACTTTTGAGGTTTCAAAAAATTTTGACATATTGATTACTTAGAATACCCTTGGGCGAGGTTGAGAAGAGAGATGGATCAGATAGTCAGGTGGTTATAAAAATTCCAAACTCCACAACATTGGTTAGAAAAATAGAGAGATCAACAACAAAGGCTATGAATCTTGTGAGAGTCATGACTTCGAACCATTATTGGAGGCATGGAATAGGAGTCGTTTAATTTAAGAAAGAGAAATTACATGGTTCAAAATTAGAGGGTAACACTCCCTAGAACCAAAGGAGTGAAATGGTTACAAGGAAGACCAATTGCTCACCAAATTAGAGATTTCATGAGTATTCTTAGTGATGGAAATGCACAAGATGAGGCACTTGTTTCCTTCTTTGCAATTTTTCATAAAAGAATGCATGAGAGATAGAATTCCAAGGTAAATGGTAGAGAAATATAAGAATGACATCACATTTTTGGTTAGTACTAATGAATGCATCATGGAGGAAGTTGAACCAAGGACTATGTGGATCCCTGCATTGGGATATGAGGGTAATGAACAAGAGATAACTGGTTTAGCTAACATCTTGATGAAAAGTGCAAAGGATACAACTAAAGAAAGATATGGCACTTATGAAGAGAAGTCCACGGAGGTACACATGGAACATAAGAAACCAGTAATAAAGAAGAAGGTTTGAACAATGGTTGAAGAGATTGTAGAGGAAATGGGCATCTCTAAGGAACAAATGTCGCATGCAAGGGAAAAGGCTAAGGGAGAATCTAATTGTGCAGGAGGATCCAGAAGCACAAGAAGATCTGGTGGGATAGCTACTACTCTTATTCAAAAGTCCTCTGAGACTAGGTAGCCTATTGGAGATAAAAGGAAAACAAAAGGATAGAGAAGAAGAAATCTACTCTAATAGCACCACCTATCGCCCCTGCAAAGAAGAGACAAAAGCAAAAGGCAGTAAGAGAAAATATTGCAAGTGTCAATGTAGCAAAAGAAGAAGAAGAAATGGAGGAAGAAGGACCATAGTTGGTCTAAAAGAGGAGAAGTGATGCTTCACAAGGTGAAGCCAGTGCTAAAAGAAGAAGATCTAACATTATTGATACAGATAGTGAAGAGGAGGTAGAGGAAGAAAAGAAGAAAGAAGCCACCAAGAAGGCTTGTCTAGAAAAGAAGAAAAGTGTAGAAACAAAGAAGACTCTGGATGAGAGCAAAGAATAAAAACAATTAGAACTGATAAGGCCTCACTCTCCTATAAAATTTGAAGCATTATTCAACAACATTTTGCAAAATGAGATGTTAGGAGAGACTGTAGCCTTGCACAAAGAAGCAGATGAGGTGGATAAGGCCACCATTGTTGAGGAAATTATCAAGTATATTTTTATCCTTGAGGGTGACATGAGAAACATTAAGAAACAAATACCTAAATATTTATGGAATGTTTTGATTGAAAGAAGGAAAGAAGTAGAAGAATAAGCAAGGCTAAGAGAAGAAGCATTGGAGAGGATTAGTTCTCTTCTCTTTGAAGAAAACAAAGCCACTTTAGCCACAATATTTATTAAGGAACTTAGGACTAAGCAAAGGATGACAAACCTTATGGGTAAAGATCAAAATGATCTACAAAGACTTAGAAAGGAAAGCATTGAAAATGCATAAGAGATAACACATAAGATAGGAATGACACCATAAAATAAAAAAGACGTGAATGTGGAGACCCCTACTCTAGAAAAAAATATTGAAGGAGATGTGTAGATAGATGATGATCAACATGAGCATGATGCAAATGATGATTCTATAGAGGATAATACACCTCTGAAGTTGGAAGAAATTACAAAAAGGAATGTTGAGGAAGCAATGATCAGAGAATACATTGCAAAGGAAGATACTCCTCCTTCGGTCAATATGAAGAGCCCTGCAAAGAAAGAGAATACAAATAAGGATGATGATGAGGGTGCATTTGGAGATGTACAAATAGAAGAAGAAAAACCAAAAAACTCTGGAAATGCTGAAGAAAAGGACTCAAAGGGAAAAGGTGTGGAAATGACAAAGCCTTTTGGTGAATCCTCCAGCTCCTCTAGAGATTCCTTGAAGAATCTACTAGAATACAACTAGATTTCCAACCTATTGTTTCATCTCAATTGCTAAAACTACCGATGCAATAAGGCAATGTACATCTAGGCAAGATCTCTCCCCTCCACAAGCTACAATTGGGAGATGCATTTCATGTATCTGCCTGAAAGGAGATCATAAAGACTTGCCAAAAGAGTGGAGAATTAATAGAGGAATAAGAGGTCATACCTAGAGCAAGAATTGATACATATCCCTCCAATATGGAAAACTTAAATCTTTTAATTGATTCCTCTAAAGAATATGCATCTGGATTGAAGGGTGAAGTAGAAAAAGAGGTGCGCCAGTATTGGCATGGTGTGATGGTTTATAGGTGGCATTTTTGTTCTTGCTAGCATGGTTCAAACCCCGTTGGGATGGTGTTGTTGAATGGTTGTATCTGGTTCATAGCTCCGGTCAAAAGCGTTTACCTCTTGAATAAAAAAGAAAAGTAGAAAAAGAGGTAGAAAAGAGATTAAATGGTAAGAAGATGATAGAAATCACACAGAAGTGTGCACTTAAACATAAAAATTTCTCAGAAATGGTGAAGAATTCACAAATTTGTGTGGATGAGGTGACGGCCTATTTCCAATTTTGCATGAAGTGTTCTAGTGTCACACAAAGCATAAAAAGTGAGATGGACTCTATTGAGTCCTAGATCAATAAAGCCTCTAGTGCATATGATCTAGCATTGAACTTGACTAGAAATACAAGGAACACTATTGAAGATATACATAATAATTTTTTTGAGTTGTAAGCACGAAGGCTTACAATTTAGAGAGATAAGGGACTTGGTGAATGAAAAATTTATACCAGTATCAAGTGCCCTTCTGAGTTCCAATAAGGCTATACAAATGAATCTAATACCTGACACTCTAAAAGAAGGAGAAGATATATTAATGGAGATTGAAACGTAGTGTAGATTGTTTGGGCCAGCATTAAAGACATGGGAATATGGAAAGAAAGCATGGCAGACCCATGTACAGAAGTTGCAGGCATCAACCCCCTTCAATTGACATATTTATTATCTTTTATGCATTTCAATTTTTAATTTTTTAGATTCTTTATAAATATGCAAAGCATATAGAGCATTTTCTAATATAGATCTTTGGATTTTCACTCTGGTATATGACTCAGGGTGATTCAATTCTATCTTTCAAGTTTGTATATATGCATATATTTCTCAGGGGGAGATCCAATGAATGTCAGAACAGTTGGTATATGCACCCTTTGCCCTTGATGTTACAGGGGGAGAATGGTTTGGAGAATGTTTTAGAGAATTTTTGGCATGTTTCCATCAATGAAAAAGGGGGATATTGTTGGAAGAATGTCATTGATGTTTTTATTGGTAACATGAGCATGAGGGATGCACACAAGGTATATTTCTATGTGTTGCAGTGTTTTCATTGATGTCAACATTGCATCTTGATATGAAGACTTTGGAGGAGATTATTTTGGTTGGTTCTAACACATCTTGAAATGATTATGGTATACATTTTTATAAGATGGTTTGATTTGAATAAGTTAATTGTGTTAGAAATTGATTAAGTGTCAATTATGCTAATTTTGTGTGACAAAGTATTCATTTTTGGGTTTACACTAGTTCGCAATTGAAGTTTTCACTGTGTGCTTATAACATTATTTTTTTGGTTGATAGAAGTATTTGATTCCATAATTTCATCATGTTTTGGCTTTTTGTTTGAGAGATCCAAGTAACAAAAGTTTGGTCTGGCAGTTTACAGTTATTTTCTATACAATGCATTTGAGTGGGAGAGTCCACACTTCTCTACGGATAGGTTTTAGCTTTGCACTTTTGAGGATAAGTTGACAGATGGAAATAGTGTATGAATTCTAGTTGGCATTGAGTTTTTAAGTCCACGTGTTTGAATGTGGATATGCAGTTGAAGAATTTTGGTATTAGGTCTTCTATGGTGTCGACCTAATAAGCTTGAAGGCATGTGAAGGTTAAATAAGTGTTGCAATCTTATGTGGGATCTATTATAGGTCCATGCCGACCTATTTAAAGTTTTTTTGAGTTTTTAATTTTGGTACGAGGTGTGTATGCAAATTTTAGAATTCAACAAGTTATATTTTGGGTGTTACATTGAATTAGGTCGGCCTAATTAATGTTATGCTAGAAGCAAATACATATGTTAGATCTTTTTTGGTGCTTTGAGGTGTGTTGCAAATTTCCTACATGCAAATATTATCAAAGTAGTGTGAATTTAAGTTGTGAATATTGAGTAGAAGATTAAAGTGATGTAAATGCAGAGGAAACCAGAGTCTTAGATCAGAAATAGATGAAGTGTGTAAAGTTAGTTTATTAAGCTTCATTGGAACTCTATTTCATGCATATGAGAGATGCAACTATAATAGTTAAAAATAGGTTGTAAGCCACAATCTCTCTTCTATATTTTTCTCTATGGGTAGTGAATCCACTTGGATAGTGAGTTCACCTATAGTGAGAACTTCTATAAATATACTATAACTAGTTATAATATATTGTGAGCTAATCCTCACCTTGGTTTTTCCCATTTTGGGTTTTCTACGTAAAAAACTTGGTGTTCATGTGTTATGTGGTTTTATTGATGTTTCATTATTTCTTTCTTTATTGCAGTTGAATATGCTTTAGTAATTGGATGTTTAATGTTTGAATGGTTTAAGAGAATATTGATTCACCCCCCTCTTAGTATTTTGGGTGTTCAACACCTTTAAGGATCATCAAAAACAACATGACTCAAAGGAATGAGTCTTGAAGTTTGAGAATGAGTGTGATGAGTTTATATGGAATCACCAACAAGAGGACCAATCTCCTCAAGAGTAGTATGATCACATCATGGCCTAGTGGGTGGACCTAGAGGAGGTGGGTCAGGAACATCCTCAATTGAAAAATATTGAGTAGGTAGTGATGAAGAAGTTGAAGGAGGATCCATCTGTGTGAAGGACTTAACAAATTGAACATCACGACAAAAATGAATCTCTCGTGTGTCATGATCAAACAATTTGTATGCCTTCACATCCTCATAATAGCCAAAAAAATGAATCATTAACTCTTCTTCTCCATTTCTTTGCACTAACCATCCAAAATGAATGCCCAAGCCTCACTATTGAATACTCTAAAGAATGATATATTTGGCTTGTTATGGGACCAAGCCTCCTCAAAAGTCATATTTTGCACTACCTTGTGAGGTATATGGTTTTTAATATAGTTGGCACAATTGACAACATTAGCCCAAAAATTTGGAGCCATGGACCAATACTAAATCATACAATTAGCCATCTACAAAAATATGTTCTTTCTCTCGTCCACAACATTTTGTTGAGGAGTGTAAGGAACCATGTGTTGATGAAGAATACCATGCTCAATGCAAAAATCTTGAAATGTTTGATTAACATACTCTCCACATTATTTTCGTGTATTTGGGTATGTGTAGGACCATGATGGGCCAAAAAGTGGCGATATGGTGGTTATATGGTTGACAACTTTTTTTTACCCAAAATTGATGAAACAAAAAGGGCTTTTAAAGGAGATTCTCATCTTTCCACCAATATAAATTATGCTTTACTTTGAATTTAATAAATAATTTTATTCATTTTCTATTTGAATTACGACTAAAGTCCTGATTGATAGGTTGATTGAAAAACATCTATAGCTTTCAAATAGCATCACATTTTTTGAATCCAAAACATGTGTCACATTTTATGCTTCGCATACTATAGGATTTAAAAAAATGAATTTCATGAAGTTTTGACCAAGTTAAGGTGGTTAGACATACGAGTTTTTTATATTTTTAAAAAGTTGTAATAAAAAATTCATAATTAATTATTTACTTGGAAAAAAATTATAAAAATATATGCATCACATCGGGACATGAGTCCTCTACTTATATCTAAAATCTTATAAAAAAATATTATCATTTTATTGTGGTTAGGGTGGTCAGATAGACACCTACTTATTTCTTCCCTAAAATTTAAGTACTACCACATTGAAATTTCAAAATTTCACCAAATTGATTTTTTCTTAAAAATAAACCTAGTAGTTTAGAAACTACATTCAATTTGCTACAAATTATATTCTTACATATTTTTGAAATAATATAGATAAATTATTCAAATTTTTATGTCAAGTTGCCTAACTCTGATTTTTTTGAATTTTTTGCCACTTAAGAGCTTGTTTTTTCCATGATGATCTTACACATACCCATCTATCAAAGAGAAAACTTTACTACTTATCCAAAAATATTTGAAGGTCTTGAAGGTGGTGAGATCCTCACTCTTTTACTTCAAAAATAGACCCATATGTGTTGTGAGAAAACATCAATAAGAGTGGGCACATACTTAGCCTCTGAAAAAGGAGTTGAAAATGACATGAGATCACTATGAACCAACTCAAGGGGTGTGGTGGACATGTGGCTTGACCCTTAGGAGAAGAATATTGATGTTTTTTTCCAAGAACACAACCTCGATAAACACCATTAGTGCAAGAGATCTTAGGAAGACCAACCACTAAGTTATGTATGTGCATCTATTGAAGATATTTATAGTTCAAGTGCCCAAACCTTTCATGTCAAGGTTTTCTCACTAAATCAACATGAACAATAAAGGAAGAACTAGATGAAGACTCAAATCCATCAAACTGAAATAAATGGTTCTCATGATCAACTATCCCTACAACAATAACCTTCTCAAGATCCTGTAACTATCAAATAGTCATATTATGTGGAGTAAAATCAACTGACTTTCCATCTCCAGGATGAAAAATTTGATATATGGAAAGTAGATTCACTAAAATGTTAGGAACAAGAAGAACATCCTCAATGCAACCATCTAGTATTTGAATGGAGCATGTCCCTAAAATTGGAATCTGTGAAGAGTTCCAAATTGTAATCTAAGAAGTAGAAGTACAAGCAATCAAATCAAGAAGATCACATGAATTGGTCATGTGATGTGAAGCACCTAAATCAAGAATCTAATTATCAGTAGATGTATGCAAGGAACATGCTGAAAGAGATTTCCCTTTGCCTATGGAAGAAGACTTAGGCACTAAAATATTATGTCTCCTTGTAGCTTCCTCCAAGGCCTCTAGTATCTTGAAATAATGAGACTCATCATGCCTAGTTTTTCTATAAAAAGAACAAGGTTCTCCTATATTTTTTTAGACTTGGAAGAAGAATCTCTAGAGTTGGAAGAAGAAGGAGGTAGAGTGGAATTCTGAGTATTCTTTTGTTGTGGTTTGGAGGAAGACTCACTACGTAAAGGCAATTTTTTCTTAGGCTTCTTATTCTTTCCTTTACCTTTGGAAGATCGAGCTATTAGAGCATGGTTCTTAGAACTAGGATGTGCATCCATCTTAATCAACTTGGCCTACTTCCTAGTAAGACACTCAAAAAATAAATCAAAATTAGGAATCTTATAATCTTTCCCCATGGCATCCATAGTAGAATAGAAAGTAGAAGAAAACACTTGATAAGGAACTCTTAACTTAGACAGATTCAAGAAGATACATGCTTCCTCATATTTATCATGCCCACATCCTTTCAATTGTGAAAAAATCATTTTGAATTGTTCAAGGAAATCTTGAATAGTAGGAAATGCATCTGGAGAGAGTGATGTTAAATCTACTTCACATTGTAAGATTCTAAACTAATTGAATTAACCATACAATTTTGTAAGTTTTTCCAAACATCTTTAGGTTTTTTACACTTCATAATATGAAACAATAAATTATCAAATACATGTAAGCCTATGAGTCTTTTTGCTTCATCCATCTTACATCTATGAGTATTTTTTTTTAATTCCCTTGTGAATTCAGGTTGTTATGCATCTAAAATTTTCCATAAACCTTTAGATTGTAGCAATCGAGTCATTTTTAACTTCCATGTATGATAGTTGTGTGGAGTGAGTAGCTCAATTTCTCTTAGATACGCCATGTTGGATAGAAGAAAACCAAGAGAAAGAAGATAAATGGGCATTTAAATTGTTCCTTTCACCCCCCCTCCAAATATATTAAAACTATATTTGTAACCCCCAAAAAATTATAATAAAGAAATTTTGCAATTTATACAAGTGATAAGCTCAAATCGGGCATTTATAACACACGATAACTTTTAGAAAAATGGCTTGTCAAATCAGAAAACAAAGGTTACAAACAGATTTCTTGTGATTTTTTTGAGCAATTTCAAACAAAAAAATTGTCAAATTTTGACTTCATATGCAAAATTTATGCCAGTTGCAAGTAATAAATGCAAGTGTACCTTCAAGCTGGTAAAACTGGTAAAAAATGGGAAAAGCAATAAAAAACTTGCACCACTGTGAATTTCATCAAACCATCTTTCCATCGACTATTCATTCACTAAAGTCCAATATCTTGGCATAAATTTTTTTTATAATAAGATTATTCTATTTTATATCATTTAAACAATTATCTCTTCATGATTTGGTATATTCACATTTAAATTCCTTCATATATAATTTTATATATTTTTTAAAATTTTAATTTTAAAATAAATGGTGTATTCTATTTTTTCAAATAAGTTATAGTTGGTTTTTTTTGCGCAAGAAAGAATACTACTACAATGGACAAGAGAGAAGAACCAACTATAATTCATTCTTGTGTGAAAACAACCAACTATTACTTAATCTTAAATTTAAAGCTTTCCCTAAAACCTAACATCCTATCCCTAACCTAACCCTAATATCAACCCTAATCATAAGCTTAACTTGCACACTGATATTAACCTTAACCCTAACCATAAACATATCCCTAACCCTTACTTGAATAGTAAACCCTAAAATATAATCCTAAACCTAACCCTAACCCTAATCCAAAAATGTAACCCTAAACCTAGCCATATTTCTAACAACCCTAAACCTAAACCTAACCCTAACCCTAACCCTAATTTGAATTCTAACCCAACCCTAACCCTAGCCCTAACCACTACCATAATCATAACCTTATCCCTAACGATAACCCTCACTCTAACCTTAACCCCAACCCTAACCCTAATTGTTATCATAATCATAACCTTATCCCTAACCCTAACCCTAACCCTAACTATTTTTTAACCCTACTCAAAGCATTTTTGTACAACCCTAACCTTAGACAAACATTAAACAGATTCCTAACCATTTCCCTTTTTAAACTAATTAAACACTAAGCCTAACTATTTTTTCAACCCTAACCCTATTCCTAAACCTTATTTAACCCTAACATAAACCCTAAACCCTAAACCAAAATCCTAACCCTAACCCTAATCATAATCATAATCATAACACTAACCCTAATTGTATTTCTCATAACCCTTGTAGACACCTAAAATTGTCTAAGCACATTACACACTCATATTACTTAATTAACATTATTATCCTCATTATCTCCTAATTCTTCAATTTTGATTAAGTAATTCCTAATTATTTTACTAAATTCCCAATTTTCCTCTATTAATTGAATAATTGATATTATTTGATTAATTCGTCAAACTTCCCTCTTCTCACCTTTATTAAATAATCTTGAATTATTTAATTAAATTCAATTTCTATCTTCCCACCTTGATTAAATAATATTCCAATTATTTAATTAAATATTAATTTTCCCTCTCACACATGATTAAATAATCTTAAATTATTTAATTATTTCTTAATTTCCTCTCACCTCACAATTAAATAATTTCTTTAATTATTTAATTACTAATTTTCTTCCAACTTGCACAAAGCATATTCCATTTTTAAAAGGGAATATTCATTTTTTTAAATATCTTCCCTCCTAAAATATCTCAAACTAATTTCCTTGAATTAAGAGGATATTTTGAGTTAACTAAAGCTCCCATTAATCCACCACCCTTGATTTCCTTAATCTTCTAATCTAGACCATTGATTATCATCTTCGATCTCCACCGTTGATCGAATATCTGTATTTTTATAAAATAAACCTTCACCTTCTCAAAAATCATTCATAATTCTCATAGGGAATTCAAGACCTTTTTGAGAGCATTATTGGGTATTTGAACATCATCATATGAGTCAAGATCATCATCAAAAGCTTTTGCAACATGAGTTATGCACTCTTTGAGAAATCCACATCCTAAATTGACATAATTCCATAATGGGATTATAGGTTTGCATTGTCTTGTATCTCTTTTAAATTGAATTAATTGATTTAGTTTTGTTATCTTTCAAGCATTAGATTCTAATTTCATTGAGTATGGGTGTAATTGATCTTTCTTATTTTTTAGTGTTTACTAACCCTAATTGCTTTGATTATGGGGTGCTGCCACAATAATTGGTTACATTTTTTGGGACATCCTGATTTTTGCCTGAAATCACATATTTTTAGAAAATACAATGATTTATGACTTTAAAGGTTCCATTTAAATTATTTTAATTAAAGAGGGATTGATCAAACCCTCTTAGATCAAACCCCCTTGGATAGAACCTTGTTAGATTTAAACCAAACCTATAATCGAGTCTCCTCTACACCTATCAAAATGCTGATAAAAAACCACTTTTGATTTACCTTTTGGGTGATCAAATGAATTCATTTAAAATTTATGTTTTGTAAGCCTATAGCCCTTATTATAAGCTTCCCAAAAAGTATAATTTTAAATATGTTTAATTTGATTATTATATTTATTTTTTATTTCTTGTGAATGTAGGATTTTCAATGAACATCAAGTTCTTTATTTCACACACGAAAAAATAGAAAATAGAGAAAAAATTCTAAAAATACATGTGCACTAGGTATTGATGTCCTTATTCCAACAAAAAGTATAATTTTAAATATGTTTAATTTGATTATTATATTTATTTTTTATTTCTTGTGAATGTAGGATTTTCAATGAACATCAAGTTTTTATTTCACACATACGAAAAAATAGAAAAATAGAGAAAAAATTCTAAAAATACATGTGCACTAGGTATTGATGTCCTTATTCCAACAAAAAAGTATAATTTTAAATATGTTTAATTTGATTATTATATTTATTTTTATTTCTTGTGAATGTAGGATTTTCAATGAACATCAAGTTCTTTATTTCACACATACGAAAAAATAGAAAAATAGAGAAAAAAATTCTAAAAAATACATGTGCAGTAGGTATTGATGTCCTTATTCCAAAAAAAAAAGAATAAGTTAATTCAAATGAATACAAAAAAAGTTATGCAGGCCGAAGTACACCTCCATCCAAATTATAATTATGTTGACTTGGAAAATTAATTAAAAAAAAATATGTAACAAAAAATTATGAAAAAATATCCATTCCCTAGATATTGGTGTGAAAATTTTGTATTTTAAAAAATAGAATCATATCCTATCTATAAAAAAATTTATGTGGGCTGAAGTAAACATCACTTTTTAAAAATGTTGATTAGTAGAAAAAATAAGTTATTAAAAATTACATTAAATGATTCACAATTTATTTTTTAATTTATTTTTTTAAATATAATTAGAATCTGCACAAAATATCTAATAAATAACTAGTTTTATTCATCTTCAAAACCTTAATGGTTTAGCTACTATAGGTGTAAGAAAGTGAATGTCTGGTGAAAAATCCTGATTTTAATGTCAAGTTTGGCCAAAAACTGTAACCCATTATTGTGGGATCACCCTATGCTTTCTAACCATTGTCTATTATTCCCCTACGTAAACTCTAACCCTAGTTCCCTAACTCTAACCATATCTCTAACCCTAACCCTAACCAAATATTTAACTATAAACCTAAACCTTAACCCTAATCCCAACCATAATCGTAACTCTAAACCTAAACCTATACCATAAACCCTAATTGTAACCCTAACCTAACCCTACCGCTAACCAAATACCATAATCACAACCCTTAGAACCTAACCCTAACTCTAAACATAACCCTTACTCTAACTCTAACCATAATCCTAACCCTAACCCTAAACCTAACTAATATTATTTATCAAAACCCTAATCCTAACTCTAAGCCTATTTCTCATAACCCTAACTCTAACCCTAAATTGAGCCCTAACCATAATCATAATTGTAACCCTAAATCATAACCTAATCACAACTCTATTCCCAACACTAACTCTATTCCTAACCCTAGCCCTAATACTAACCCTAACCCTAACTCAAAACCAAACCAAAATTAATTAATTTAACATAGTTAAATTTCTCATATAATTACCATTTATATAAACAATATAAAGTGTTCATTGTATTTTTCTATTATTGTTAATGGCTTCAATATAAAGTTATTTTAACATAATTTTTTTAATTATTGTTATATAATAGTAACTTTATATTGGAGGTACCTCTTCAACTATACTATGTAGTATTGTTTAAATGTACTAATTTTTATTATTTACATTATATATTTAAATATATAACCTTATAATATATTGAATGGAATTGTGATTAATCATCAATTAATATATTAAAATAAAATAGTCAACTTATTTGAATATTATCATTTAATTATTTAATAATATATCATTATCTATTATGAAAAACTAAAAAAAATCAAAAACCATTTACCTAACCTTATCTACTATTAAAAAAAAATAAAAAAAATGCCACTTATCTATTCTTATTGAAAACAATCATAACAAATCTTAACATTTTGATTTTGAACGAAATTTATATAACTCTAATGGGCTACATAGAAATGGACGCAATGAAGGTTACAAAGATTAATATGATGAATAAATTCAATCTTTACTGCAAATCAAAGAAGTATAAGTGCTACACTTTGGTGGCCATTACCATAGTTGTGTTTTCATGAAGCTTTATATGGATCCACATGGTTTGCGCTTTCAATAATGTAATACATATCATTGCATTAGACACAAAGTATATCTTAGTCATATTTGTCAATTTAAATTATTGGAAAATCTTTCAGAGATTGGTCATTTCTTTTAAATAAGTCATAGTTGGTTTTTTTTGGAAAGAAAGAATAATATTCCAATGGAAGGGATACAACTATAATCTCTCTATTTTTGGGTTCTCTTGCATTACAGTTGGCTTTGACCTTCTCAGTGTGTTAGCCTTATAAGAGGGGTATTTGATGTTACTAGTGAGTTCAAATGATCTCTAGAGGACTCAAATGACACTTTCTGAAGTTATTTCTAGCTTTTGGTGTGTTCTATGAGATTCTTGGAGAGAGAATCTATTTATAGTAAGTCACTCGATCAGGTTTGATTCTCATTATTTATCATTGATATCACTCTAGTGCAGTCAAATTTTGATTTTGATGCTTTTTGATAATTTATGCAACTTAGATGTATTAATGAGCTATAATTTAATTATTTTACTAAGGTTGCTAATTTTATTTAAATAATTTAATGGGCACCTTAGTATAATAGATAAATGGAATGAGAATTGAATTTTTTTAATTTTGGATGCTAATAAAGTGATTTTTGGTGCTGGAAATGCTTAAATACTAATATAAATCACTTTTTGGAGTAATAAGGCTTATTTAATTTATAAAGTGATTTTTATTATATTTTCAAAAAACTTCCAAAAATGATATAAAAGGAGTTTTGTGAGCTCATTTTCATTATTCTGGATCACTAGTAGAATTTAGCAAATAAATGACTATGTGACTAAAAATTTTAGTCACAACAACTAAAATGACTAAATTCTACTCATTTTTTACAACACAACTATAAATGACTAATTTTTTGCATCAAACTTTTTTGAGAGAGAGAAAATCTTCCTAACCATCAATGTAGGCTTTTGCCGACACTTATGCATACAAATTTATATATATATTTTTTATAAATGCATAACAAAAATCAAACGATATAAAGACCACCATTTTCCCGTGGTTTTTAACTACCGCTTAGTTAGAAGAAATAGTCTAGGAAAACAAACGGAGATTGAAGTGTTTTGAAGATGGAGATATATTGAGCAATAATTGAAGGGCTTTCCCAATGGAGGAATCTCCTGCCAACAGTGCTTCAAAGTACGGATCTAGAATGTGGCCAAATCTATCATTCTATCAGACAACGCCCCACTTGGAAGTATGTCTTGAGGATTTTGAGCTTTTTGTTGTGGATCATCTCAGAGGTAAGCAAACCATTCTTAATATTTTTTAAAGTTGGATGTATACGTTATGCCTATTTGGGTATTTGAAACATTTGATGTTGGGTGTTTTTGTGAAGTACTATTTGGCTATTTGAATTTTATGATGTTGGTTGTTTTGTTATTGGATATCTGGGTATGTTTAAAAATTGATGCTTGATATTTTTGTTATTAGTTGTTTGGGTATTTCAATGTTTGGTTTTCACTTGAAATGGGTATTTAAAAAAATGGTACTAGATACTTTTCACTATTGAGATAATGTATTTTCTAAGAAACAAATGAGGTCTCAACCTTTTCAATATTACACGCAGTTTTCTAAATTTTGATTTTGTTATCATTTTTCTTGGGCATTAAAAAATTTGATGTTCAGTGAACCCTTTGTTATTGACTATCTTGGTATTTAAACAAAGGATGTTGGGTGTTTTCTTTATATGGGTATTTAAAAAAACTGATATTAGGTATTTTTTTCGCTATCGAGTTAAAATTTTTCTAACAAACAGATGATGTCTCAATGTTTCTAGTATTGCAACCTCAGTAATCCGCTAGAGTTATGGTTTATGTTTCTACGAAGGCCTAAGATTTGTACCCTAGTCATGCTCTTACCAATGCTTCTGTTGGTATTAAAAAGCAACCTTAAATTTAGTTGTCTTGACAAGGTGTGGTATGATCTTGGATTATATCCTAGAGTGTGTGGGAAGCTTGTGTTTGATCATTAAGTTATGTAAACCTAATCAAGGAAATGTATCCTATATAGCATGGGTCTTGCTTTAATACTTTCCATAATGGTTATTAGCAGATCATATTATTATAGTTTGTGGTAACCCAAGATTACATTCAAGTATGTAACAAACTTGGTCTATAATTTAAGTTGTACACTTTCAAGTAACATTAATAAGGTTTAGAAAATCTTAATCACTCTCTAGAATAGCCCATTAAACATGGGTTGTGCTTGAATGTGCCACATAATTGATATAACACAACCACTCTACATATCAACTAAAGTTATAGGCTCTTTATTGCAACAAGAGGTAATCACTCTTGGATCATGCTATCATTACATCATTACCTATTAAACTTGAGTCAACTTGAATGCACCTCATAATTTTTATACCACAGGTGCACCAAATGTTCGTTGGAGTAATTGGACAAATAATTGTGATGACAGTGATTTGTACATGAATTGTGGTTGTATGATTGTCTCCATTTCTATCACAACATAGCCACATTAAACTTGGGTCACACATGAATGCATCCTTATTTTTTATAGCACAATTGTGTCACATGACCAATAGAGTTATGGATCACATAATTACAGTCACAAGAATTCGTTCCTCGGTTGTGCTCTTATGGTGATTCCATTACCGTTAAAACTAACCCTTTGGACTTATATTGCTCAAATCCTTACATTGCTTATTTTCTCTTTAGATGGATGGAAATTCAATGGCAAGGATTTGTATGCAGGTCATAATCATATAAGTGCCTTTGTCACCATTACACAAAGTACATTGGAATTTCCTTTATTGAACCTTTACTTCATTTTTTATTGTTAGGGTTTCTTAGTGATTATTCCATTTCCACATGACATACTGATAAAAGAAACCAAGCAAAAAATCATTTTGTTTTTAGTTAACACCTGCTAACATAATTTTGGAATAAAATTTTGACTACATTACTTTGAGTGTGAAGAATTTTGTTTTTTGCTCATAATGCATTCATTAAGAGCTATAGTAGAAAGCTTCTTATGTTGAAACCCATCCTGTAAACTTTCTTTAAGCTACATTTAGGATGCTTCATTGAATTTTTTTGATTTATACATATTTTATTTTGATAGTAAATGACATCAGATTCTTTTTAAAACTAAAATGATTTATTAATTATGGTTTTATGATGATTAAATGTTTTATTTAGAAGGGGTTGATAAGTGGCATTTTTATGTGCAGGAAGAATAGATTGTGATGCAACATTCAGGTATGGATGGTTAGGAAAACATGGATTGCTATCAGTGGCATAACCAGGTTGGTTGGTATGCTCCAAGAGTTTATGCGGAGGAGCTTGAGATAAAGAAGTATCGGGAAACTAGGTATTATGCATGTGACAAAGGAGAGTACCTTAAGCCGGTGTGAAACACTTTCGGGTGTTTTGGTTGGGAAGCAAAATTTGAGTGTAGGAATACAAATGTTAGTGGACTGAAACATTAGTTTCCACTTGATTACATTTAGGAGTTAGTTGATTACTCTAGATTCATGATTGATCACTCTGAATATCTGATAGAGAAAGTTTCTACATTCTAAAGATAAAATCATAAATCTAATTGCTCCAATTTGAGGTCCTGATTTTATTTTGAAAACTCCCAAAATTTAAAACTGTTGAAGAAGGTTGAGTTTATTGACTTATTCAGAAGTTTTCTGCCAACTATCATTCGCCATGTGTCATATATTGATTCATCCTTTGATTTCTTCAAATGTGTCTACTAAATTTCCCAAGAGTCTTGTTCTTATAAAAGATCAAGAGATGTTTCATTTTAGTTAAGTTCAAAATTTGTGGATGTTAGTGAACCAAATTGTAAGGATTTGTCTTTTTAATTATACTTTCCAACATCTAGCTTGATACAAATTGGTACTTTAGAATTATGGTATTGCTTTTCTTCTAATGTTTTCAACCCTCATTTTAGGGAAGATCTTTGAAGATGGTTCCTTCAGATGGAGACTACACTTTTCTACTATAGGTTCATCTAGAAACACTAGAAGCTCAGGTACTGTCATACTCAGAGTAAAAGTAGGAGTCATGCAATGATGAGATACTCATTTTTTGAGCTTTGGTTAAGAACTTTAAATGTTTGGCTATGTGCATAGAGAATGTTCACAAAGGAGTGCAAACTTCCTTACAAAGCAATTACCATAGTTGAGTTTGAGGTCAATTGCACCTACTATTTTATGCTAATATGGATATGTTCTAACATGTAGTTAATTTTTGTGGCATAACAGATAGGCTAAATATTTGTTCATATACCATTGTTTCTAAGTCAAAATTGCTATACCTTATTCTAGGAGAAAATCATAGGGGGAGTCTATACATAAGACACCATTGTTTCAAATTCAAATTTTTTGTCTCTTTCACAATTGTTTGCTTCATTTATTTGATCTAAGATAGCCTGTTGTATAGAAGATGCTCTCAAAATCACAGTAAAATCCTTTATTATGGGAAGACTATTCAGAATCTTCCCATCATAACAATGAACAAAAGCATTAGTTGTTAACCTAAACTTTTCACTCTCTTTTCCATTCTGAATTTTATTCCCAATTTAATCCATGAAGAACTTCCTCAGCCTATAGATCTTGATGTTATCCATAACTTTACCAAGTGTTGATGATAGCTTTGAGTTTTACCCAAGCAACAATTGACAAAATTTGGCCTTACCAGATACAATGTGTTGAAAATCTCTTTGAAGTTATTCTGGAAAAGAGTTCCTGAGAGTATAATGTGTAGATTTGAATTAACATTTTTGCATGAATTCTGTATCTTTGATCGACTATTTCGAGCTTGATGACCTTCATCAAGAACGAGCAGACCTAGGCTCTCCAAAAGTAGTTTTCTAGTCTTCCTAAAGAGGCTAAGCATATTGGAAAAATGCTTTTAGAGAGCACAAGCTTGCTCATTCCTGATAAAGGTCATCAAGCTTGAAATAGCCAATCAAAGATATAAAATTCATGCAAAAAGGTTAATTGTGCATTATACTCTCAAGAACTCTTTTCTAGAATAACTTCAAAGAGCTTTTCAACACATTGTATTTGGTAAGGCTGAAATTTTTCAATTTCTACTTGGATAAAAACTTAAAGCTATCCTCAACACCTAGTAAAGTTATGGATAATGACAGGATCTATAGGCTAAGGAAGTTCTTCATGGATGAAATTGGGAAAAAAATTCAAAATGGAAAAGAGAGTGGAAAAGTAGAATTTGATGAAACTCTTGCAAAATTTAGGTTAATGACTAATGCTTTTGTTCATTGTTATGATGGGAATATTCTAAATAGTCTTCTTGGAATAAAGGATTTTATTGTGATTTTGAGAGCATCTTCTATATAGCAGGTTGTCTTAGATCAAATAAATGAAGCAAGCAATTGTGAAAGAGCCAAAAAAATTGAATTTCAAACAATGGTGTCTTATGTATAGACTCCCCCTGTTATTTGCTCGTAGAATAAGGTATAGCGATTTTGAATTACAAACAATGGTCTATGAACAACTATTTAGCCTATCTATTATGCTACAACAATTAACTACAAGTTAGAACATGTCCATATCAGCATAAAATAGCAGGTGCAATTCACCTCAAACTTTGTTGTGGTAATTGCTTTGTAAGAAAGTTTGCACTCCTCCATGAAAATTCTCTATGCACATCAATATGTTGGTTATTATCTTGATTTCCTTTGTGATCTAAAGAATAGTGAAGTTCATTGGATAACTCATGACCATTTTGTAGTGCTATGATCCAGTGCTCTTTTACTTCTTACTCACTGTGTTCTCAATCACCATGTGCAAATGACTTAGAGGAAAAATCTTTGTCACCATTTGATAGTAGCTTTCATTATTTTTGGACTATTTGTTATGATTCAATCACTGTTTGACAATGTTCTTCCTTTCTCAATCCTATAGGACAAAGGAAAATTAATAGTTTGCAACTCTCTAACAATGGTTTTCCTTTTAGTGATCTCAGTCACCTAATTCAATGTGTTATCTTCTTCATTTCTCAGTGCTAACAATGTCTACACAATGTTTTCTCAGTTATAGTTATACTGCTCCTTCATTTGAAGATATTATATTGCTTAGATAGTAATGTTTTAGTAAATTCATATATTTTGTCTTGCAAATGTCTTGTTGCACTTGTAGAGTTTTGTTGTGCATAATATGTAGTAAAGATGCCTTTAAATGGAGCTCTTTTGTAGAGGCATTAGGATAACAGTGTCAATAAAATAACAGTTTTAGTGAGAGGTATGATAGTAGATACAATGAGAATGGAAGGTATAATGTTTTGACAGTAAAAGAATCATTTATCTATTGCCATAGTGAAAAGTTAGCAATTGTATTTGGTTTGTTAAACATGGCCCCTGGTACAACTATTAGAGTTGTTAAGAACCTTCAAGTATGTTCTGATTTTCACATTGCATATAAATTCATCTCCAATATTGTTGCAAGAGAAATTGTTTTGAGAGATGTGAACCATTTCCATCATTTTAAATAGGGACAATGTTCTTGTGGAGAATATTGGTGATGCTAAATGAAACAATCTGGAAAATAGGCTTGCACTATAATAATATGCAATACATCAAATATCCAACTAATAAAAATGAAGGGACATATATCAAAGCATAACAGTAGGGATTTTTTGTCATATGTTGTAGTTACAAGTGCCCTGCTAGACATACATGAAAATGTCGAAGCATAGACAAGGCAAATAGACTGTTTCAAAAAATGCCTCAAAAAAATATGATATCATGGAATATTGTGATTAAAGGATTGTTCAAAATGGGTATTTTTCTAAGAATTCCTTAGAAAATTTTAAGAAAATGCAACCAGTGGGTGTAAATCCCAACTCCTCAACCTTTGAAAGCGTCAATGTATGCCTCCACCGCAACACCACACGATTTGTTGTTGGCCTTCACGGTGATGTGGGAAAGCCTGACTTTAGGATTTCCCACATCCTCACTAACATGACTTGAAGATTTTATGGGAGAGCAGGTGCCTTCCATGATATCACATTTCTTTGAGGCATTTTTTGAAAAAAATCGCTTTCCTTGTCTATGCTTCCACATTTTCATGTATGTCTATCAGAGCACTTGTAACTACAACATATGACAAAAAAATCCTTGTTGTTATGCTTTGATGGATGTCCCTTCGTTATTACTAGATATATGTTGTAATGCATGCACATTATTTTAGTGCAAGCCTATTTTTCATATTGTTTCATTTAGCATCACCTATGTTCTCCACAAGAAAATTGTCTATATTTAAAATGATGGAAATGGTTCACATCTCTCAGAACAATTTCTCTTGCAACAATCTTGGAGATGAATATAGATGTGGTGTGAAAATCAAAACATACTTGAAGGTTCTTAAAAACTCTAATAGTTGTACCAAGGGCCATGTTTAACAAACCAAATGCAATTTCTAACTTTTCACTATGATGGCAGATAAATGATTATTTTTTCTTCTATTCCTTGTTTACTAAGTAATTCTACTAGGACAACAAGCTCTGTTATGTTCTTCTTGGAACTTCATGTATATGCACTAGTATTTCATGTTGTGTTAGATGCGTCTGGGTTTTGGACCATCTTACTTTGTGAATGATGTCCTTTATCCCTTAAAGTGCTTTCATTTTGTTTTAATGGAACCATGAATTTGTACAAAATTGTTAGAAAGTTACTAGTTGAGGTATATGACATGTTGATGATCCATCCCACAAAAATTGGGGATATAAAATATAAACACAAAACCATTCTTTACTAGATGAGGATTCAAAAACTATAGATGCCTAAGATGCCACCCTTTATTAATACAATTTCTAGTATGAATTCTACATATCTAGTTAAAAAAATATTTGAATCTATGGTGAATCAAAAAATCACATGTGATGCTACTTTCCTCTCTTTTTAGGTGTTTCTAACTCCTCCCTATATAGTGAATCAATTTCTAGAACCTCCACTATTTTGTAATAATTACAATTTCCATAAAAAAAGTAGAAGATTTTAAATGTATGAAATAGAGAAAAGAGAAATTTGAAGGGCATGATCTTATGCAATATAACTAACAACTCCACGCATGGTATGCAACAAATAAAATGTGTGAGATAAAGACAAGGAATAATGTGCCATCACTGTATCGATGCTTTGATCAAAGAGATCATGTTATGTATCATTATTGTCTCGATGCTTTGGAGCAGCCTTTAACATTTTGTTGGACTAGTTTGATATTCTATTGAGTTGAAAAAATATAGTTGAATGATATTCAATCAAAGATTATCTATCTATCGCTTCATGCTTGGAACACAAAGGATGTGACTGTATTGAAGGAGTTGTGTAGAAGACCACTACAACACTACACAGTTGTTATTGGGCCTTCATGGTGATGTGGGGTACTTACTCTACATCATCGTGAAGGACCAACAACAATTGTGCAGTGTTGCAGTGGTTGTGCAGAAGGTTTTGTGAAGGCTTTGGTGATCCGAAGTGGAACTTGCAACTACAATATCTAATAAAAATCCACTTCAAAATATGCTTTTGATGGATGTTCATATCCTCATCCAAAGCTCCAATTCACACACATGAAGGAAGGATGCTTTCAAAGATTGAGGAGTTGGGATTTACACCCACTGGTTTCATTTTCTTAAAAAGTTCTAATGAATTTTAAAAAAAACCCATTTTGAACATATCCTTTAATCATGACATTCCATGATATCACATTTCTTTGAGGAATTTTTTGAAACAATTTTCTTGCCTTGTCTATGCTTCCACATTTTCATGTATGTCTAGCAAGGCACTTGTAACTACAACATATGACAAAAAATCCCTATTGTTATGCTTTTGATGGATGTCCCTTTGTTATTACTAGATATCTAATGTAGTGCACATTATTATAGTGCAAGCCTATTTTTTAGATTGTTTCATTTAGCATCACCAATATTCTCCACAAGAACATTGTCCCTCATAAAATGATGAAAATGGTTCACATCTCTTAGAACAAATTCTCTTGCAACAATCTTGGAGATGAATTTAGATGTAGTGTGAAAATTAGAACATACTCAAAGGTTCTTAACAACTCTAATAGTTGTACCAAGGGCCATGTTTAACAAACCAAATGCAATTTCTAACTTTTCACTATGGCGGTAGATAAATGATTCTTTTTTCTTCTATTCCATAGAATTAAGTAAAAGTCTTGAATTTGGAAATACCCTGTTGCCTTCATTTACCAAGCCAATTTCTTCAATTTTGCATAGCTCTCCCATGTTTGTGGATGTGATCTATCTCCTACACAAAAAAACATGTACCATTGTATGCCATTCAATCCATTTACATGCAAGTATCTTTTTAATTCCTCTATCTTTCATCAATCTCCTTACTATTTGAACCTCACCACACATACCCACTTCTGCACAAATTTTTTAGAGAAGAACATAAGTTGTAGCATTTTTAAGATCCAACTAAAAAAGTAGTGTTGCTAGAATACTCAACCTATATTCATATATGTTCCACAGGAACCAAAGGTGTAACTGGCATCTTAGTAATAATGTTTAGGGTGTCCTCAAGATAGCCAACATGGGCATGAAGGTCAACCATGCACACCTAAGGATCAACTATATATGTAATGCAATAATGGGTACTGACATGTGAAGTATGTGCAACCCTCATCCACTAAACCTACATGATTGTATCCATCTAGAACACAAGCAAAGCTTACAATGTTGGTGTTCCAGAGTGCTTCATTAATTCAAAGATTTTGAGAGCTTCCTTGCAAAATCCATTTTGTGCACATTCAACAATCATATCATTTCATTCCATGAGATGACATCTCTTTGAGGCATTTTGTCAAACAATTCATTTTGTACGACATTTTAGTGTCAAATCTTTGGTAATTATGGTTAGTTTCATTACATTCAAATTTTGAATTCTGGGAAATTATATATAGTAAATAGATTGATGGTTGTTTGGATAGTGAAATTAGCTCTTAGGAATTAACTGAAATATCTTGTCTTGAAATATCTAGAAGGATTATTTTAATTAAAGAGGATTTAATGGTTATTTTTGTAACAATGATTAACAATGATTTTATAGTGTAGCTAGCTTGCTATTTTCATTCAAGATACAAGTCATCAAAGTCAAGCATATACCAAGAAGATGGTACTCTACTTCAAACCCTCAACCTCACTTAGTTTAGTATGCTTACATGGGGATATTAAGGAAGTTGCTAAACAATTAATATATCATTTTTTGTTTGTGAAGGAGAATTTTGTGAGATCCAATATGGCAATGGATCAATATCCTGTTTCTTAAGTAAAGATGATGTCACAGTTGGGAAACTTGTTGTGAAACATTAGGTTAGTAATTTTTTGATATTAAGGCTTCCCAGTTGGATATCAAAGATCTTTTCTCAACAACTTAATTTGGAATTTATGTATAAATGGATTCTTTCATGGTACAGATCTTTACTGAGATAGCACATGAACCAGGGTTGACATTTTTGTTGTCCAAGTCTAATGGAATTCTTGGGCTTGGTTTCCAAGAAGTTTATGTGATAATGTTGTTCTAGTCTGGTTAGTGTTGATAGCCTTAATTTTATAATGTCAACTTCATTCTATAATTTGAGCGTATCACCTTTCTTAAACTTTGAACAAGGTTCTGAAATCAAGGGTTTAATATGCATATTTCAAGCCTATGTTGAACACTTTGTTGAAGGCATTTGTTGACAAGGCTACAATTTTTTAATTGATTTATCTTTTTGTTGTGTTTGGACTTACTTTTGTAAACTTGAAATATACAATTCACTTTTATTCTTTATGAATTGAGACTAATAGTAATTTTGTTGGATGTATTGAAGCACAACTTCATTCATGGCGGAAAAGGTAGCACCCTGTTGCTCATATCGGATGGCATGTTGCATATAAAGGAGGAAAGATTCTAGGGTTATTGTTGGCTATATTGGAGGAGAGAGCTTCATCTATGGGACACAACTAACACTCACCTTCTTGGATTTTACATGTTACAACCTACTCTAGGAAGATTTTCCATGTTGCAAAAGTTTTAAGAGATGAAAGAGGCATGTGCTTGCATTGAAGGGCTCCATGCATGTGTTTCCATCACTATAGAAGTTTTTTGGAGAAGTGTCTTTCTTCATGCCATTTTTGTGCATTGTAACTCAAATTTTTAGTCTTGTGACTTAAAATAAACATTGTAATACTCTATTTCTAAGCATTTTTCAAGCAAGATAGATATTTCAGATGTGTGCAAGCTGTAAGAACACCTTTCTTTTAATAAACTTCAGCGATTTTTCCTTCTTAATGGTTGTCTTATTGTGTGCAATTGATTATTGATGTGTATTTCTATGTTTTATGTTTAAATCCTCAAATATCAACTAATTAAAATGACTAAATATATTGCTAATTGACATCAACTAATAATTAAATTGACTAAATATACTACCAATTGATAGAAATCAGTAATACAAATGACTAAATATACTACCAATGGACAGAAATCAGTGAATAAAAATGACTAAATATACTACCAATTGACAACAATCAAACATTACAATGACTAAATAAATGACTACCATGACTAAATAAATCACTAGTTAACAAAACTCAATTACTAAATATACTAAAAAATATACTTAGACCAAATATACTACTAAATTAACAATTAAATATACTACCAAATTGATGAATCAAAACAACCAATAAAGACTAAAAATGGTTTAGTCATCAATTTGGTCGCATTATAAATGACTGGCAATAAACTACTAATGGTCACATGACCATGCTTAGTCATTTATAAGCAATTTTTTAGTAGTTTTTTTAATCATATATTGTTGTTTTTGTACTAGTGGCTATTGTTTGTTTCTCTTTGGAGATTTGTTTTCGTGGCCAGATTTCTCATCAAAGGGACAAAAACCCCAATAGATTTCCTGACAGACAAAAACCCGAAAGGTAATGTGATTCCAGCTAGGGATCAACCGTGTTCTAAAGATTTAAGATTTGGGGACAAAAACCCTCAAATTTTGTTGGAGCAATTTCACACAGAAGTTTCCTTTGTGTTGAATGCTTGCAAATAAGGGTTTGGAGCAAATCAATTTATCTTTCTAGGTTTACCAGATTTGGAGGCAAGTGTAATTTGTGAAAAACCTATTATATAATGTATTGGTCATTTGATAGATAAATTATTATGTTTGAATTAATTGGATGTCATCTTGTATGAGGAAGTTAAGAGGACATAAGAATGAATATTAGAAGTAGTTTGTACCCATATAAGCTATTTTTCTAGATTGAAGGAGTTATTAAATGCAAATGGGTATTTGATATTTGAATTCTATAGAGCTAGGTATCTCAAAATCCAATGTTCTAATTTGTTTTAGTGATTGTATATTATTTTCCAAGATGGTGTCCCTAGTTGTAGATCATACAGGTGAAGCCTAGGTTATGTAGGAGTTATACAGAGTTGTTTGGGAGAATTTATGCTATTGAAATCTATTGAAAAACTAGCACCTGGGTATCTGAAACACTTAAGAATAGTCAAATCCTATTTAGAAATGCAATAAAATTAAATATGAATTTTTAAAGGTCAATCATCCCTACCAGGAGTTGGCAGCATTATGGTGAGGTTTGAAAACTCACTTAAGTCTGCAAATCATCTAGTTCCAAGAGTTTAGAAGGTTGAAGGATTCCTTGGAGCTATGTGAAAAAAAATTAAGATTATTATGAGGAGAATTTGACTTGTGGGAGATTAGCATGTAAGAGTTGTTAACTAGTCACTGGCTATCATAACTTCCAACTAGCGTATGATTGCATATTTTTCAAATTATAGTTGATATCAGTGGTGTTTCTTAGGTTTATTCCATGTACTGGGTGAAATTTACACTTTCCTTTAGCATACCACGAAGGCATGCAAGTATATCCTATTCTAGGAGTGATATAACTTAGTGCTTCTATGGATAAAAGTGCTCTCTAGCAAGCTACAATAAGTCTACAATCATTTGATAACTCTATAATTGAGGTATTTTATATAGTTTAGTTCCTATTTTTCTATATGTGATCATTTCATATTGTAATGTTTTATTGAAACAACCTTATCTTCATAAGCATTGTAAAACATATTACAAAAAGCATTAAATAAGCACAAATTAGAAATTCTTAACATATTAATGGGAAAAAAAAATAGGGGGTGTTGTTATAGTGGTATCATAGTAGAAGAACCTACCAGCCTGTGTGATTTTATTGATAAAAGATGCCCTACAAGAAAATGAATATGTTAATAGAACATTTCATAAAGTCATTTAGACTTATTCAATCTAAGGGCTCAAAGAAATAAATAGAAGTGGGTGGTATGCTTTATACATTAAGAAAACAACTTGAGTTTCAACATCACTCAAAGAATTTTCTTCTTAACAAGTTGGAAGAAATGGAAATGTACTTATCAAAGTTAGAGCAAATAGATTTTGGGTTTTTTAAATGGGGAACAAAAGTGCCTTTGATTTCTTTAGTCCAACCCCAAATTATGAGACATTCATATAAATATTTGAGACTTGCAGTCACCTCTTGCCTTAGTAAAATCACAAAGATTACAGCTCCTAAAGTATCGTACATAGATGCCATAATAAAAGAGATATTCTAGTTGATTAAGGAGAGTTTCCATAGGTTGGATGATACCAGACAACCTTCTTTTGATAAGTGAATAATTTTTTTAGAAACCATTGTAAATGTTAGATATTATGTGGTGATGCTTGCTCTCAAATGCGATGATTGGATACTCAAAATGTTTCAATGCTTCTTTTCCAAAATCATAAAATATCATGCAAAGAATGTTATAGGGTGATCCCACAATACTGGTTTACAATTTTTGGTCAAACTAGACACTGAACTGATTTTTTCTAACTAAATCTTCACTTTTGGGCACCTATAGCGGCTAAACCATGAGGAATTTGAAGATGATGCAAACTAGTGATTTGTGACATTTTTTTCTATAGATTCTAAATATATTTTTTTCAAAATTTTTGGAATTAGATTGCACTTCTTTTTCCATCTCCTTTGAAAACTAGTTTTTTTCAGTAAACACCATTTTTAAGGATTGACGCTCACCGTATAACACAAATTTTTTTCCATGAAGGATAAAATTCTAATTTTTTTCGAATTTAGATTTATAACTATGATATCTAGTGCTTCCAATTGGTTTCATAGTGTTTTATTGAATATTTGTTCCTTAACCAAGTTTCAAAGTCAAACCAATTACAATTCAAACATAAGCATCAGTATAGCACAACTTTTTTTGTATGTATCGAAATTCAATTTTTTTGTTGGATCAAAGAATTCAATATCGGTGCACTCATATTTTTTACTTTTTTTATAATCTTTTATTTTCCACATGTGCAAAACAAAGAGCTTGATTTTTGGTGAAAAACCTACATTACAAGAAATAAAAAATAAATATAATAATAAAATATATTTAAAATTATTCTTTTTTGGAATCTTATAATAAGGACTACATACTTGCAAAAATTAAATGAATTCATTTGATCCCCAAAAGGTAAATCAAAAGTGGTTTTTATCAACATTTTGATAGGTGTAAAGGAGACTTTGTTATAGGTATTGTTTAAAACTAGCGGGGTTCTATCCAAGGGGGTTTGATCTAAGGTAGTTTGATCAAATCTTCTTCAATTAGAATGCTTTAAATGGAACTTTTTAAGGCTTAAATCATTATATTTTCCAAAAATATGCGATTTCAGCAAAAAATAGAATCTCCCAAAAATTGTAAACTAGCTTTGTGGGATCACCCTATAAGAAAAATTCAAACTATTGTGTCTTTAATTTTAGATGAGAAGGATGATATCTCCAATTAGTTGCTATCTAAATTTTTGGTCATTCGAAAGAAGGAGCAGTTTGTCTCACCTATAGATCATGAGTTATCAAAAAGTTTAGTTTAGTAAAAAATTGAGAAGATTAAATATTAGTTGACTAAAGAGGAATTGATTTTTTGGGGTTTATAGGTTATAGGTCATCCTAAAATTCAAGAAAGAACCAAATGAGAAGAGACAAATGTTGTTTCACATGTCAAGAAGCTTGGAACCTAATCACATATGTGAGATCAATAAAGAAGTGAATTATCATGGCCAAGTGATATTGAGAACAAAGAAAAAGTTTAGAAAATAGAACTTGAAGAAAATGCCTTATCTCAAAAGGTATGTATGTCAAGGCCCCAAAACAATTCCATTGAAGTGCATGCATTTACATATATTGAGGATGTGTGTTAATTTGAAGATGACAAAACAACAAACTTGGGTACAAAATTAGATGTATCCAATGAAGCTGATGAAACTAGATATAAAGTTGTTAAAAAAGAGCACAATGAAGGTGAGCACATTGAAGTTTCCAAATCAGCTTATAATAATGAACTCTTATTACACTTTAGTGATGATAGTTTACATGTGTATCAAATTGACTTGGACCAACAAAATTATGGAGAAGAGTTTTCATGATGGCTTCAATAATTCTAATTTGGAGAGTAAATTGTTTGGGGAAACAATCACTAATTAGGAACACAATGAACACATTTTTTCTAATCAAAGATATCAACTCTTAAGTCCATGGGATCTAGGTGTTTTAGCACCAAAATATGATGAAGAGCCAATTTGGAATGAAATTCCTTTTGAACAAAGTGTTGTCCTAACCTTGAAGCATGAATTATGTAAAGATGATGTTATAGAGGTAGTTGATTTTGAGAGGCATGTTCTTGAAGACAAATTAAAAAATTCATTGTATGAAGTTGATTTTGATCATTGTCCTAGTGAGTCACATAATTTGAAGAAATAGTTGAAAGTTATTGAGGATATGATTGTTGCAAAATTAACACATTTTGATAACACACACAATTTCATTGAAGATCTCTGTTGGAAGGCCCAAGTTGAGAAAAGGTAGAAAAAGGTTGAAAGAGGATCCACTCTTACAAATTTGCATGTAGTTAGTAAGCTTTGGAAATAATGAAATTAGATTACTTGCAATTTCTTATAGATAGGGATCATGTTACCAATTTTGTTGAAGATAAGGAGAAAGAGGTTGATGAACTCAATCTAGAGTTAAGTTTTGCTCATATTTCACTCTACAAAGTTGAAAATCAGTCATTTATTGTAGCTACACCCAAGGAACAAGAATCTGACATAAGGACCATATAATTCAAGCAAATAATTAAGGGAATTGATGAGTTCCATAGGGATTACAATTTAGAGCCAAGCTACCCTTGGAAACATGAAGAATAATACATAAGTGATGAAATAATGCATAATGATTTCAGTGTTTCTTGTGCCACAAAGATTCAAAATTTTGATAGTCTATGGGAAGAACATCAAGAGTGTAATCTCACGAGGTTAGAGGAGAAATTTTCTTATGATGCTTGTGGTAATCACAGGATGTGGGATCTAGGTACATGGTCTGTAATTATGAGGCGAAACCAGTTGAATTGCTTATTGGGCCACCTAGGATCATTAAAGGTTTACTTCCTACAATGGACTATTGTGGATTGGATCATCATGGGTTGACAGTTGACCTTGTTGGGTTACCACAAGGAAGGGGGTTCTTTTGTGGCCTATAGTTTGATGGGGTGGATACCAATGGTGTTGACTATACAAGCACCATAAAATGCACTCTTAATGGGGTCCACATGGAAATTAGAGTAGCGCACATCAACATGGTGGAGTTAATCTTTAGGTTAGTATCTATGCACAAGATTTTTTTCATGGGCTATTGGTGACTAGTGATGATGGAATAAGCATACCACAGGATTTTGTGGACCTAAAAGGTGATAATAATGTCATTGTTACCTCTTTACTCAATCATCATATGATTCCATTTGAGCTCGTGTAAGTGGAATAGAGAGAGATTATGAGGTAAAACTTGGTATTCTATCAAGTTGGTGAATTTTAGGGAGGCATTTCTAGCCAAGGGAATGATCAAAATTTTCATTTTGGCCAAGGTTATTCAATATTGCAATGATTATTATTCTTTATAGGGGATACATTTTTAAAAATTAGACTTGAACACTTGTAGATTTGATCAATTTTAGTCTAATTAGCTCATTGACAGGGTCAATTTTGGATCTCCGATGGAGAAGATGATAGATTTGGCTAACTAGTTCAAGTGTTGGTTGGGTGTTCAGGCACCAAATAATTGTTATTTCTTATATTCATCTTGCACTTATGTTTGGGACAACAAATTAAATTTTAGTGACAGTTATTATGTGGGTGTGCAAGGTGTTGGAAATGAGAGAGTAATGTTAACTTCCTTGACCTTACTCCTATGGTACCTCAAATTGGTTTTTTCAAAAAAAAATCTCTAAGGATTTGATTGAGTTTTTGCAGTAATTGATTGCTCTTCTTATAGGTGGATTACAGGAGGTCACTTATGCAAATGTCAAGTAGGACATTGCTTTGTGTAGATGGAACAACAAACCTCCTAGGTTGAATTGGGACCCTGGGTTCCTATTTGGTTTCAATTGGGACTAGTTTGGTGATTTTGGGGTTGAGTTGGCATTACTTGAGGACAAGCAATCTTTGGGAATGGAAGATTGTAATGTCCCCATTTTTGGGTTCTCTTGTGACCTTCTTGGTGTGTTTCAACCTTATCATAGGGGTTATTTTATGTTACCGATGAGTTTAGATGATCTAGAGGACTCAGATGACATTTTTAAAAATTATTTCCAACTTTTGGTGTGTTCTCCAAGATTCTTGGAGAGAGCACCTATTTATAGTAAGTCGCCTAGTTGGATTTGATTCTCATTATTCATCATCGATATTACTTTAGTGCAATCATTTTTCAATTTTGATGTTTTTTGACAATTTCCACAACTTGGATGCATCAAAGAGCTATAATTTAATTATTTTTACTAATGGTGCTAATTTTATTAAAACAATTTTATGGGCACCTTCGTATAATAGCTCGTTGGAACAAGAATAGAAAGTTTTAAATTTTGGACATTGATAAAGCAATTTTTGGTGTTGGAAATGTTTAAATAATAATATAAATTACTTTTTGAGGTAATAAGGCTTATTTAATTTATAAAGTAATTTTATATTATTTTTTATAAAAGCTTCTAGAAATGATATAAAAGGAGTTTTGTGAGCTCATTTGCATTATTCTAAATATTATTTATTTCTCTTTGGAGATTTATGCCTATGGCTAGATTTCTCACCGGAGGGATGAAAACTCCAACAGTTTTCTTGACAGAAAAAAACCCGAAAGACAGTGCGATTCTAACTAGGGATCAATGATGTGCTGAAGATTCAAGATTTGGGGATGAAAACCCTCAAATTCCATTGGATCAATTTCACATAGAAGTTTCCTTTGTGTCGAATGTTTACAAATAAAGGTTTGGAGCAAATCAATTTATATTTCTAGATTTATCAGATTTGGAGGCCAGTTTATTTTTTAAAATTTTTATTATATAGTGTGTTGGTCATTTGATAAGTAAATTCTTATGTTTGAATTAATTGAATGTCATCTTGTATGATAGATTTAAGAGGATGTAAGAATGAATATTAGAGGTAGTCCATACCCCTATAATGTGTTTGCTCAACTTGAAGGAGGCATTAATGGAAATGGATATTTGGTATTTGAATTCTATAGAGCTAAGCATCTCAAAATCCAATGTTCTTATTTAGTTTAAAGTGGTTGTATGTTATTTTCCAAGCTAGTCACCCTAGTTATAGGTTGTGCAAGTGAAGCTTGGGTTATGTTGGAGATGTATAAAGTTGTTTGGGAGAATTTATGTGATTGAAATCTATTGAAAAAGTAGCACCCATGTATCTAAAACACTCAACAATAGTTATATCCTATTTGGAAATGCAAGAAAATTAAACATAATTTTTTAAAGGTGAATTGACACGATTGGGAGTTGGCACCATTATGGTGAGGTCTAAAAACTCAGTTATAGGTTTGCAAATCATCTGGTTTCAAGAGCTTATAAGGTTGAATGGTTCCTTAGAGTTGTGTGGAGATAATTTTAACTTATTGTGAGGAGGATCCGACTTGTGGGAGATCATTTTATAAGAGTTGTTAACTAGTGATTGGTTGTCATAAGTGATTTCATGATTTGCAAATTACAATCTATATCAATGGTGTTTCCTAGGTTTATTCCATGTGTTTGGTAAAATTTACACTTTCCTTTAGCATACTACGAAAGGCATACAAGTATCCTATGCTAAGAGTGATGTAACTTAGTGTAGCTATGGAAGGTACCCTCTAACAAGCTACATAAGTATGCAATCATATGATAACTCTATAATTGAGGTATTTTGTATGGTTTAGTTGCTAGTTTTCAATATGCGATCATTTCCTATTGTAAAGTTTCATTGAAACATCTTTATCTTCATGAGCATTGTAAAACATATTGCAAAAAACATTGAATAAACCCAAATTAGAAATCCATAACAACGAGAAGCTTTTATTTGCATTGCCATGTAACATATTGTTGAACAAAAATAAAAATAAAAATTAAGGTGTATTGTTACAAAAACTAACTATATTTATTTATTATGAGAAAACAATAAGATATGACTTAAATTTAAATATAACCCAAAGCTAATCTTAATTAGAATTAATACTAATACAATTCTAATAATAATTATAATATAATAATACAAATTTAATTATGTAATAATAGACATATAACAATATAATTAATATAAATAATAATAAGAATTATATAACATGATTATAATATATAATATAGTAATAATACAATATAATGAAAATATAATAATATATTATTAATAAAATTAATATAATAATGATATAATGGCAAATATAGTAATATTTGCTATCCTCTCTCATATATATATATATATATATAATTTAATAATAATATAAAATATATATTAATAAAACAATATAATAATTATAAGTTAATGATAATATAAATAAAAGAGTAATAGTATTTTAGTAATTATAATAATATAATATTATTATTTAATATAACTAATTAAAATATATATATTTAATATCAATTATCGATTGTTGTGTTGTAACTGTAAATTAATCTTTTTAAATATGTTAAGATATATCAACTTAGTAATGTTATCATTTTTTCAAAAATAAATAAAATTATACACCTTGAAAATGATATATAGATTATATTTAAAATATATATGCTATTAGATATTTGTATTGCTTAATTTTGAAAGGTTCAAGTAATATTAGCACAATACATAATTTGAAATCATCTCCTAAAATACTCTGGAGTAGCTCTAATTTATGATTTAAACATTCACTTGAAAATGGAGAGGTTAGAGGGAAATAATAATAGTACCGTGTACGACTACTTCTATCATTTAATTGGGAGGTTGAGATTATTGGTTGTAATTCAATTAATTGAACTCAATTGATGCCGGTACATTCTTTTATTATATCATCCACCAAGATTCAAATCCTTGTACAAAACCATATCTACTCAGTACAATTATTTTCATTTAAAAAAATAAAAACCACACTAAAATCCTCAATCCCAATACAATTATTTTCATTTAAAAAAAAAAAAAACACAATAAAATCCTCAATCCCGAAAGAAATGTGAATAAAAATCTTAAATGCCCAACTGTAACAACAAAAAACTAACATTTTCCTAGGTGGAAATGAGCCACTCATTTTAATCTGAGTTGAATCTCAGCAAAGCAGAAAACAAGCACATTAACTTTCACTTTGACTTGTAGCCAACGCTTCCGGGCTTTAAAAAACGCCAACAACAGTCAGACTCCCACATAAATCTCATTCGCAGAGCCTCCGTATATCCCGTGCAGGTTTCCCAAAGCAAAGGCGCCGACGTGCATTAAGATGCTCGGCCATTAAGGTAGTTTTCATTAAAAAGAACGGATGGCCAGGGCTTCCCCGTACATGTCGGCCCCACACATAGAAAGCGGGCCCCACCACAGAAGATACAACTGTTTATCCAGACACGCGACGGAGAGAAAGAGAAAGAGAGAGACCGTCACATTTCTTCCTCTCTCCTCTCTCTATCACTCAACGTCTCCCTCGCCCCGTCACTTGTCAGACACCTAACCACGTGACGACGCACGTTGACGCTAATATTCTGCATTAGCAAAACCCCTTAACTGACGACGCCCCTAACTAACCGCGGTTAAGAAAGACGGTTGGATATAGAGGGACACAAGGATGCGGTCACATTTAAGGGACCGCCACAAGGACGGTAAGAGATAGGTATTCCGTTCAATTTTTTATTTTTATTTTTAAACTTAAAGTAGAAGTAAGCTTATGATTGGTACGTCTCCTTAACTTGTAATTTAAATGTGTTTCGGAATAAAACCTACTTTTAGAGAAGTCTTAAGTTAATTAAATAAATGGAAGTAATGAAAGTGTAATTAATTAATATGTATATCTAATAAATTAGAAATGATAAATTGAAATTAAAAGTCATAAATTTTCATAGTTCATCATTAAATAGTACATATATTTTTGGATTAAAATTGTGTTCGAATTTTTTCGTCAACGTTTTGTATCATGGTCCATGGTCCATTGCTTATCATCTTGATGATGGATGATGGATTATGGAGCATGATTCGAAACGTTGATAATAAATTGAAATGTTAGTTTAAAGTATTAAATATGGGAGATAGGTGTACTTAATTTTTGAATTTATTATAGAATATGAATGAGTATGAAAGATGTGGATATTTTTGGTGTGTTTGTTATTTCAAATTTTTGGTAGGTCAAATTTGAGCTTCTTGTGGTCAAGATCGTGCATCACATAAATGATTTGATGTGTGGAGTTGTCTTATAAACTATTGGATCAATTTGTAAAATTGTGGACTTTTAAGACTAACTTGTCCTTGATCTCTAATTTATGGTTACTAACATGCGATATTTAGGAAAACTCTATGTAAAGTTGTTAAATTGTGAGGTTCAAATTCTCCTTGTCATCCCCTTTGTTAGACCATCTTTATAGTATTGGGAAAATGTTGGAAGATAGCAAGCAAGCGTGCAATGGCCAATGTGTAGATTTTGATGCAGATATATTCATTTTAAGCTCTAAATTGAAGTGTTCAAAAAATGATTTCTCATTGTAGTTGCTTTATATTTGAATGATATAAGATGGTCTTTAGGTTATGTTTAGTTGCACAAATGAATGTCCATAAATATCGAGACATAACAAATAGTCACATGAATGTGTATAAGTTAGCTCTCAATAGCTAGAGGAAAAGGGCAAGAGTTAGCAATTTTGAATTTGAAAAATTAAATGTTGTGGTCAATCCCAAACAACTTGGATTTGAACTTGAGCATCACAAGATTTACCTAAGACAAAAAAATATAAATCATGGAATTAAAAACAAATATATAGAAGTCTAAGCTAATATTTAGTTTAGATCACATATATGCATGAATCACAATGTAAGATAGAGTTAGATTTCTTCTAGATAAAGTTGCTATTAATTGTAATGCAAGACATCAAAAAGATGTATTTCAACGAGAGTAAATTGAGGTTGAGAATACCTATTCAAATATCAATAATAATAAAAAGTGAACCTGATTTATTTAAAATATAAGTTTATCCTTTTATGTTTTTACTAAAATCAACAAGAGAGTAGGTAATTAAATGTGAGCTTGAATCTCTAGCCCACATAACTTCCTTGTTTACAAAGAATGAATTAAGTGAAGTCAACCTACCACATGATCTATTAAAAAATCAATTGATTCTTGTATCATCTAATTATGAAGCCAATTTCCATGCATCTTACACAACCCACAAAGGAAGTTCTTAAAAAACTCAACAAGGCAATATATGGAACAATATTCTTAATTTAATATTCATTGGACACTATGAGCAAATTCAACAATGATAAAAGAAAATGTAGGAATAAATTGAGGATCCAAGAATAATGTTGAAATACCTATCCTAAACAATGATCCAATAACTCTTGAATTTCCCATTGCCTTCCTTGAAGATGAAGCACCCATGAAAATAATTACATATTTTGCTAAATGCCTAATTTTCATGGTTTGAGTATTGAGGATTCTATCATGTTTATTTTTTAGTTTAAAGTACATTGTTCTAGCTATGATTACCATACTAATGTTCCAAGATTGAAATTGTTTCCAACCACTTTAAAGGATGATGATTTCTTAGCATTAATGAAACTAATTCCATATTTCGCTAAGTGCCTAGTTTTCATGGTTTAAGTACAAAGGATCCTAATATGTTTAATGTTTTAGTTTGAATTAATTTATTGGAGATATGATTACCATAATAATGCTCCAAGATTGAAATTGTTTCCAACCACTTTGAAAGATGTTGCTCTAAGATGTTACATGGGATTAGTGTGATAAGAACACAATTGAAACATGACAAGATATGCATTCAATTTTTTTTCATAAGGATCAAGGTTATTATAAGACAAAATAAATTTATGATAAAATTTTTCTTAAGTTTCAAGAGTAAGATGAAACACTTGAATATTATCTAAAACAAAATATGTTTAGTCATCAATACTCTTGACAACACAAACTTGAGCTTGGTTCACTTAAATTGATCTTTTTTGTGGGGAATTTAGGATAAAATTATGGAGGCTCTTAGTCTCATTAGCAAAGACAATGTATCAAAGTTAAGTTTTGTTGAAAATTTGTGCTCTCATAAAACACTTAAGCCTATCTAGTCTTGATGGTCAAGTTTCTCATGCTACTACAAGAGCTACTAAGGAAATAGGGAAAATTTAGAGGATCCCAAAATATACATATTGAACCATATGGGGAAATAACTTGATACACTGCATGCTAAGAAGAAACTAGAAGATAAAATAAGGCTCTAGTGGTATTCTACTTGATGTGTCTAAAATGGAATTTTTATTAATGAGTGCCCATTGAACAAGACCAGAGTGTCTAATTTAAAGGAAGCCAACATAAATGCTATTTTAAAATGTTTATTGATAGAAACACAAGAATTTAAATAACTTGTTTATTATATATTATAACATCGCCCACCCTAGCAACCAATGCTACTACAAAATCATGGTATGGGCTATGATCCTTAAAAGGATTATAAGGGTTTCCAAAATAATTATCCTCCTCTATCATATCCTTCATAATCTAATTAGTATGAAGGATGGAAAAGATCACCTCCACAACTATATGGACAATAATCTTTAAATCAATATCAATGGCCTCAATTTTCTTAGTCACAATCATAACAACCTTGGCATAGATTTTTTTTGTATATGGACACTATTCACCATAGCCAAACCTTCCATGTAATTCCAACCGACCATATCAACCAAGAAATTTTACTACCACCACCTACCATCGCACAACCATCATCATCTACACCAGCTCCATGAACCCCAATTCTTGCTATATCTACACCTAAACCAAATAATAAGCCATCCCAACCAGTATATAATAATTAATTGGGAAATACCCAATTAATATGCTAGATATAAATGGATTGCAACTTCAATTTGGAAAATATTTGTTGGGTCCTCCTCTAATTGTAATTAAAACAAAAGAGTAAGTTCAAGTTATTATAAAGAGGGAGAACCAACACCCCAAGAAGAACCTCAACCAAGTAAGAATGTTCAAATCCTCTACTTTGTGAGAGGTTAGACTTGTACATGATGAGATAAGCTAGAATTCAAATTTTTAATGAATTAAAAAAATGTATGTAGATTAAAAACACATTTCTTCAAGTCATTTGAGATGTACTAATTTATGTAAAATTGTTAAAGAACACTATTTAAAGAAATGAAAGAGAAAACTAGACCCAAAACTATTCATGTAATAGGTTAATTAGCTTTACAAATGTTGGGACAAGTGAGTATTTATAAATAGGGTAATTCAAGAAGTCCTATCGCAATTATTTGCATAGGATGAACTTTAATTCCAAATACTTTAGTGGATCTTGGTGTACCTACCAATGTATAACTAAAGATACATGGGCATGTTTATTTATAAGGTCTTATATTTTTTTAAAAGATTTTACGAATGGTAGACTACTTTACAATTAAACCAAAAGGTATAATTGAATATATGGTCATATTTGTGGACTTTTTGAAGTATTCAATTGATTTTATACTTACAACCTAAACTATAGTTGGGAGGTTATTCTCTCATTTGGGGAAGACATTGGCTCACCATAATTGAATCATACATCAATTGTTGATAAGGAGGCACGGTTATTTCAAATGGAAGTTAAATGAAAAAGTTGACCTTGTATCCACTTTATCAACCATTTCTTCGAATTGAGGAACCCTTGAAGGTAGATTATGATAATGTGAAGAGTGCACCCGTTGAGTTTGTCTGAACTATCAAATTTGATGTAGTCTTTCTTTACATTAAACTAATTAATATACAATTGTGTCAAAACTATTTCAAGTAGCTCTATCTTAGAAAAAATATTCTTTCATTAATCTATAGATAATTCATGTTCCTTTGAAAACTTTTCTTTTGATACTTTTCAAGATTTTATAGCATTTGATTAGTTGTTATATGAAATCGACGAAGAAACAAATTTGTCTTGAATTTCTTTCAAAATTTATATTTTCATAGCTCTAGATCTTAGAAAAATGTTGTTTCATTCATGCATAGATGATCCATGTCCCTTTAAAAACTTCTCTTTTGACACTTTTCAAGATTTTCTAGAGATTTTCTATCATTTCATTAAGTCTTATAGGAATAAATATATAATTATTTTAAATTTCTTTCAAAATGTATATTCTTGTAGCTCTACCTTAGGTTTTTTTGTTTCATTCACTTACTTATGGTTCATGTCCCTTTGGAAACTTTTATTTGATACTTTTCAAGGTTTTCTAGCATTTCATCAAAGTGTTAACTGATTTATGTTTCTATGGTCCATTTTTAGCAATTGAATCAACTACTCCATTTAGATCTCAAAATATGATTTTTTTCTTGGAAAAACATTAAACATCAACCCAAACTTTGAGTCAGCACATTTAAATTAATTACTTGAAATTTTACACCAACATAGTTATGCATTTACATAGGACTATCAAGACACAAGGGGTATACACCTTGACACATGTACACATACCATTTATATTAGAGATGGGTGTAGACTAGTCCAACAACCACAAAAAATAATAAACTCCATACTCTAATAATTAATTAAAAAAAATAAATGTGAGGTTCATTTATATTATCTTAAACAATCGATAGGTTTTTTTGCTATTCATTGTCCCTAAGAAAGGTGGAAATAACATATTTGTATTGATTGTGAAGCATTAAATAGTGCTACAAGGAAGGATAACTCTCCCCTACCTTTTATTGATCAAGTGTTGGATACTTTGGTAGGTAAAAAGTATTTTTTTTCTTGATGAATTTAGTATGTATAAATAAATTCACATTGCTCTTGAAGATTGGAATAAACCAACATTCACTTGTCATTGGGGGACATTTGCATATAATTTCCTTCCTTCTGTGCTATGTAACACCTTTGATACTTTTTAAATGATAATTTTAAGTATTTTTCTAATATTGTTCATTATTTTGTTAAAATCTATATGGAAATTTTACTATTTATTGCAATAGGTGTGAAGAAGCCGAAATTAATATTGAAAATGTTTTATGGTGGCGCTAGGATACAAGTCTCTCATTAAGCCATGAAAGGTGCCACATGTTAATGACTAATGGTATTGTTATTATCTATAACATCTCAACCAAAGGTATAAAGGTTGATTTTGTAAAAGTGGAGGTAATAAAAAATTTCCCAATACCTCAAAAATAAAATATTTTAGATCTTAGGCCATATTATAGTTACTACCATCAATTTATAATTTATTTTTAGTAAAATTACTTAGATTTTGTCTCTGGTTTACTAATGAAAGATGGAGATTGTTACTAGATACTTGAATGCCTTGAAAATATTTTGAGACCTTGAAAAAAAAATTCTACTACACTTGTCTTGTGTGGCCTAGATGGTGCATATTTATGACTTAGATAACATTTTGAACATTGTCATAAAAAGTATTTCTCTATATCACAAGGATTATATTCATATATATCCATAAGTAGTATGGGCTTACCACACCACTTCAAAAACCACAAGAGTCTCCACACCTTAAGATCTTGTTTATGGGGAGAATTTTTTCTTCCCATGGAATTTGAGATCAAGGCACTTCATGTGGCACTACAAATAGGAACAAACCTTTAAGAATCCCAACAAGAAATAATGAATCAACTACATGCTCTAGATATTGTTCCACATCAAAGTTCTCCAAAGATAGCATACCACATGGAATGATAATTTTATCAAGCCCAAGCTCTTTCAAGTAGGTGATTGGACCCTCCTATATGATTAAAGAATCAAGAATTACAAGAGAAAATTCCACATCCATTAGTTGGGACCCCCATGAGATCAAAAAAGTATTCAATAATAGAGCTATTAAAATACATATTGTGGAATCAACTAGAATGGATTTAATTATAAAAATACACCAGTTGTATCTCTATAACAAGTTTTTAATTGAATGATGAATTAAATTCAAACACATTATATTTCAAAATAATGTTGAGGTGTAAGCACATATATACCATGGTTTCCTCCAATTCAAATACACCATAATATAAATAATTTTAAAAAAATCATCTGTGAAAATCTACGGGAATGGATTAAACTAGAGAAATTGAAAACTAGGATACTAGTAGGTTCTCTACTAAAATAATAAAAATCCATCCATGAAAACATCTGACATAAAAGGTAGTTATGAATTTGAAAGCTAAGATGCTAGTGAATCTATAATACGAATAAACAAAAAGAAATTAGCACCTGCATGATAAATAGATTCTCCCCTCCATATTTTTTAATAATCTTTGTGTTCCATACCTTTGTGTTCTAGAAAATTAAGTATTGTTGAAGACACCTAGATTGTTGTTGAAGATGGTTTCCAAAGTCTTTTGATAAATTATATTAATTGTCAAGAAATTTTGGACTTCACTAACATCTAAAAAGCAAGTTGTGATATTGGTAAAACTAATTTGGTAATGATTTTTTCTATTTCATTTTTCTTAGAAACTTAAAAAATATTTAATTATTCTATCACATAACAAATTCATTACCCCAATCCAACCATCCCTATACTAAATTGTCAATTGAGGGTAATTTCCAACTTTAGTTGGGAAGATTATTTTTTAGATCAGTAGAATTCCGTAGCACGATTCTATAAATCAGCAAGGCGCTCGTAAACTTTTAACGTGACTCCAAGGCATCCTCCAAGATACCTGATTCGGGAGACTAGAACTCGCGGGACAGAGAAGAATCTAATTACTTAGCCAACCGAAAGCTAGGCCTCACGAAGATTATTTTTAACTCTTTAGGACAATTTCTAATTTTCTAGGAGGAATTAAGGCTACTAGAAAACTTCAACAACATATTTAAATTATTCAATAAAAATCCAAAAAACAATTAGCTACTATAAAATAACAATTGAAGCAAGTGCAAACAAAATTGAATGACACAAAACAAGGCCTCTTATAAGAAAAAATGAGTTAGATGCTATAAAATAGGAACTTCAGTAGCGAACATGAGAATTAGGATCTTCACTAGAGAACATCAGAGTTGGATGTTATGAGGAGGGAAATTGAAAAATAAAAGAAAGAGGTAGAAACTCTAAAAGAAAGGTTAGCAAGGAAAGATTTAAAAAATAATGTTAAAGAAATTATAACACCACTTCAATAATAGGAAAAAAATCAAAAGAAGTTCACGAATAAGAAGCACTTGTACCACTTTAGAAATATAAAAAATTAAAAAAAGTCCAAGAAGGAGCACTTGCACTATTTTAGCACCAAATACAAAACTCCTAAACTAGATTCCTTTTAGAACACCAATTAAAGTTATATAGTTTGAGTGGTTCCTTGATTCTTTGTACCACTTTAGAAATATAAAAATTAAAAAGTCCAAGAAGTAGCACTTGCACTATTTTAGCACCAAATACAAAACTCTAAACTAGATTCCTTTTAGACACCCGATTAAAGTTATATAGTTTGAGTGGTTCCTTGATTCTTTGTACCACTTTAGAAATATAAAAAATTAAAAAAAGTCCAAGAAGGAGCACTTGCACTATTTTAGCACCAAATACAAAACTCCTAAACTAGATTCCTTTTAGAACACCAATTAAAGTTATATAGTTTGAGTGGTTCCTTGATTCTTTGATTATTTTCTCTTATTGCAAAATGGATGCATTAAATGCCTTCAAATACAAGGACAAGTAACATAGCACAAACAATTGTATTTAGTCGGCCCTAGGCAAGAAGGGCATAAGCAAGATTTGGCTAAATTTGAATTTAAAATTTTAGAATTTGAAAGGGTAAAGTTTACCGCTATAAAGTCAACTTGATGCCCATGAAAATGACCTTGGGCACAAGTTTCCATGGGCAAGACCAAGGCAATGTGAAAATAAGATACTTGAATGCATGTGCATTTATGGATGTAATAAATATACAAATAAAATGAATACATACAAATATATGAACATAAATATTAAATAAAAAACAGATACATAAAAACCCATATAATAAGTAAACAAATAACATAAAACAAAAAAACCCAATCTAAAAAATACTTAAAATATATATATATATATATATATTTTTGATGGAGGTCATCCACAAATTCTTTTTTGCTATGGGAGCACGAGCCTTCTTGCGTTGAACCTATTCAGCGAAGAGCCAAGGACTGAGGGGTATCCATTCCGCCAAAATCACCTAGGGCACGATCCCGACCTCATCCCTTTTTTTTGGTGTTGGAGCCTTTGCACTCAACAAGACTTGATCCCTCGTGAGCTCATTTAGAACCTTTCAACTTCCCCATTGATTAAATAATTTTTTACATCGGTATCCTACTATGAAGTGAGCGAAACTGTTTTTTACGCCCTACGGTTGAGATCATCCTGGAGACTATCAAACTTATCTCGGACGTTAGTTTTTTTCCGCCGCTTTTTATCTTGTTTACAAATCTATGGTAAGAGAAGGCCTAAAGACGATTGAAAGTCCGCCCGTCGTTGATTCCGTCCACCGCTTTTTATTGTTTCTCACGCTTCTGCTTTTTACGGTATTTCCTTGTTTACGTGGACTCATTTTCGCTATTTTTGTTGCCGGACACAGCTGTAGGCTCTCTTTTGCAGGTTGCAATAAATGTATTCCACAATACGTTGACTGGGCATTCATCTATTTGCCGTCTGAAGATTAATCAGTTAGTTCAATGGTATTTTTGAACATTGCACTTGTAAATTTCTTAATACCAATCGGTCTACAAGAGTAAGACTAACCATAGAGTCACAGTTTGCAATGTCGCGCCGTGGAGGAAGGCAAGGGTTTGTGCCATGGAGATTTGCTCGTCCATATCAGGCGCCTCGTCCATCTGGGTTTGCCCAAAACGTAAGGGGTTGGAGAGGTGGTCAACCTGCGTGAGGGTGGGAGGATCCGAGGTTTCATCAACCTCCTACACATCGTCGTTCACCTGAATGGGGTATTTTTATCTCCTACATGCATCTAATAATATCAAAGAAGTGAAGAAAATTCATTCCCACATACTTTTAAACGGGCTTGAGCATGATATCTTATTGGAAACCAAATTAGTTCAAATGTATAGCTTGTCAAGTGCAAGATTAGTTTTCGATAGAGTTTCTGTGCGAAATGTTGTCATTTGGAATGTTTTGATTAGAGAGTATGAGAGGAATGGATTCTGTGAGGATGCCATGGCTCTTTATTCACAAATGCTGCGTGATGGTATTCATCCTGACAAGTTTACTTTCCCCTGTGTTCTCAATGCATGCACTAGTTTGTTGGCCCTGCAAAAGGGGAAGGAGGTGCATGAGGACCTGATAAGAAGTGGGCTTGAATCTGATGTCTATGTAGACAGTGCCCTTCTAGCCATGTATGTCAAATGGGGTGGTTTGCAGGATGCGCGCCAAGTGTTTGACAAAATGCCTCAAAGAGATGTTGCTCTGTGGAATGCAATGATTGGAGTTACGTGCATAATGGATTCTGTGAGGAGGCTCTAAGAATGTTTGGTGAAATAGAACTGACAGGAGAGAAGCCTGATTCACGCACGGTCACTAGTGTTCTTCCTGCATGCTCCCGCTTGGGAGCTTTGTTGGAAGGCAGACAAGTCCATGGTTTTATTCTTAGAAATGGATTCGAATGTGTTGTATTTGTGGGGAGTGCACTTGTAGACATGTATCCAAAATGTGGGAGTGTAGATACAACACAACTTGTGTTTGACAAGATGACCAAAAGAAATTCTGTGTCTTGGAACTCATTGATTGTGGGTTATTCCTACAATGATTGTTGTGACAAATATGTTGAGCTTTTCCGTCAAATGCAGTTGGTAGGGGTGGCACTTGATTCTACAAGTATAGCTTGTGTTTTGTCAGCCTATGCTAACTTGGCCAATCTGCAAATAGGCAAAGAAATTCATGGTTATGTAATCAAAACTGAGTTTAATACGATGTCTATCAAGAATGATCTTATGGACTGTATGCCAAATGCAAGTATACAGAAGGTGCATTCCAAGTATTCAAGAATATGCTGCAAAGAGATATTGTGACATGGTGCACGATGATTGTAGGATATTCACAGAACCGTTTCTTTGAAGAGGCATTAAATCTCTTTTGTGAAATACAATTCGAAGGTATAAAACCTGATACGGATACGGTTGCAAGTGTTCTTCCAGCATGTGCTCAAAGTGGAGCTTTACAACAAGGTAGGGAGATCCATGGTTATGTCATTAGAAATGGTTTTGAAACTAATGATTTTGTAGTGTGTGGCCTTATATATATGTATGCCAAGTATGGTTCAATGGAGTGCAATGATTTCAAGATTTTGTCAGATGCAATTGGCAGGAGTAAATCCTGACTCAGTCGCCATTGTTAGTGCTATCTCAACATGTGTTGGCTTAGCAGCTTTACGGAAAGGCAGGGAGATACACAATTATGTCCTGAGAAACAGATTTGAGGGTAATATTATTGTTTGGAATGGTCTCATAGACATGTATGCAAAGCAACAAAGCGAAGAGGTGCTGAAAAAAGTTTGGAAATCGAAGGAGGCCCAGATTCCTATGTACAAGGAGAATACCTAGGTGCATGCTGAAGTGAAAAAAGACAGAAAGCCTCCACTATTCTTTTGGATGAGCTTATGTAACCTTTACATAACCTCTTGCTGTCGACACCATTTTCTTGTTACAAGATCAAATCTGGCATTACATCATACTGAGAGAAGTATAGCTCGGAGGCATTTCCATATGGGATTGTTGTACTTCCCCTATTTGGTGCTGGCAAGTCAGCTTAGTATTGAAAAATATGATAACAACAGATCGAATATAAAAGGAAAGACAAATGACCTTAGATTGCTATTTAGATTCTAGTTCAGATAAGATAGCAAAAGCATCACACCTTTGCAGGCTTCAAACATAAACGCCAATATCCAATAGTGCATCACCACAGATTTTCTTGTCCTCTAAAAATAACCTTTAAGTCTAAGAAAAATTTGTCTGCAATAGTGCTGCATCTTCTAAGGAGTCAATACTGGTCTGCAACAATCTAAATAGCCCTTTATGTGATAATATGATGTATATTCTCCTTTAGAATCTTGTTTTTTCCCCTTTACCAATCCTCTTGGGGTTCCCCACGTGAAGAGCTCTCAATCACCTTCAAACCAAGTGGCAAATCATCACATTCTTCTTGCATCTGCACATCATAAAATGCATAGAAAATTATTAGCACATCATAAATGAGTCTCAGAAAACAGCAATTATTTCAGAAAAAACCTCACCTCCTTTACTATATTTGCATCTGTATCGCTTGAAATTGACTTGTGTCCAAAAGCCCAAAAGCAGAAAAGTAATTGAGAGAGTTGTGTAGAGAGTTGTGTAGGGGGCGTAGTGGGGATTGTGAATTTGTCTCTGGTAGTTATAAAAGTTTTGTATCCTCGACCTTCAAATAATAAATTTTCCATAGATTTTCAGTGGAAAACATAACCAATAAATTAACTACTAAAAGAAACATTTCCTATCAACTGCACAATACAACAAAACCAATAAATCAAAAGAGGGAAAATATAGAATAAGAACACCATTTGGTATGTGTTAATTCATCTCTTTTTATACACATACGACATTCAAGGAGAGAATATCCCAGAATTTAATAATGGCTTAATAATGGTTTTGCCAAAGTTGCAATGAAATTGGAATTCTCAGCGAATGTGCCCATGAATCTGCAATAGATTATTTTTTCCCTCGGTTTCACAATCCCTTGTGGCATTTGTTTCATATTAAAAGTGATTAGAGAAGGACACGTTTAACTGGTAGAACAAACTGACATTTCAAGCAGTTTGTTTTATGTATGGAAAACAATTTTTCATAAAACCTTTCGGACAATGTTTCAATTCTTCTAAACTACCTATCTTATTAACTTTACATGTTAACTTCAAATATTTATATAAAATATAATTTCTTAAAAGTACATTGTCACATTAAATTATAGATTGGTGGGTATATCTTATGTTTAAGAGTATTGTGTACTAGCAATGCATCTTACCTTCTTATATATCTTTCTCTCCCTCAATATCTCTCCTTATTTCTCTCCCACTCTCAATCGCTATTCATATATTTCTACTTCTCTTTTTTTTTCTCTCTCCCCCATCTCCCTCTCTCTATTTCTCCTTCTATCTTTCTATCACTCTATCTTTCCATCTATATGTCTCTATATCTCTCTCCCTCTATATCTCTCTATCTCACTCTCTCTCTTTATTGAGCTCTCTACCTCTCTCTCTCCCTCTCTCTCCCCCTTTCCCTCTTCCTAGACCTCTATAACTATATATTATTTGCCTCTCTATCTCTATCTCTCCATATTTCTTCTTATCTCTCTTTCTCTCTCTCTACCTATCCCATTATCTATCCCTATCTCTACTTCTCTCTATATATCACTTTCCATTTCTATTTTTATCTTTCTACCTCTCCCTTCTCTCGCTCTTTATCTCCCCCTCTCCTTCTCTCCATACCACTCTCCTTCTCCATATCCATCTCCATCTCCACCTATATCTCTATCGCCTTAACTCCTCTCTCACACACTCTTCCCCTCTCTATCTCTCCCTCTTTCTATCACTATATCTCCCTCTCTCTCCTTATTGAAAATATAACATGACTCTCTTGGTAATGAAACCTGATTATCTTTTTGATTTAGAGGTTTTATTTTGGTCATATTTAGATCACTATAAGTGGATGCATAATTTATTTGAGGCTCACACTTCTCCATTTAGACCTTTATTGTACAACCAACATCATTTGCTAAATGGCCTACCAATTGACCTCGCATTTTATACAAACATATGCAAAAAATAGACCAATTTTTTTCCCTAATTGACTTTCCACACTTTCGGCGTACCCATTGCACACCAAGGTGCAATTGCTAGTTTAATACCCATCAGAATAATAAATGAAACATTAAAATAAAAGAAAATCAGAGATACAAAGACTTTTTGATCAGTTCCGCCAACACACCATGTCTTAGAAGTTAGAAGTTAGGTAGATTATCCCACACCTATTATTGAAGAATGATAACTTAATTTGTGGTTTGTGTGTTAATTGTTCAAAATTTTGTAGCTCTCTATTTTGTTTTTTTCTTATTTGGAATATTCTGTCTTTTTCTCATTTGTGACAGGTTTGATCAATATTAAAAAAGACTTCTGCTCACTCTAAATATCACACATTTTTTTCTACTTTTTTACGAGCCGGGCACCAACTTTTTCTTCAAGAAAAGAAACCCTAACCCGTAGTTAACACCATGGGCTTCGCAGGTGATTCGGTGCACTGCACAGAGAAAGAGAAAGTTTACCGTCGCCGATTTATACCGCCGGCGGCAGCACGGATTCCTACACTGACGATGTGAAGCGACAAAATCGATTCTTTATCAAATGATAGGAAGATCAGAGTCTCTGATATGTGAGACAGCTTATAAAATGATAAGGACAGTGACGGGATAACACCGGCCAGTTGTTCGGAGATGTTTTGTTTTCATTCCTGATATAATCTTCTTCCTCCTTTCCTTCTCTTTTCAGCGTCCTGGGAAATCCAAGGTTGCGGGTTCGAAACACGTCCGCGCCAGGTTTTGGACAGATATCCTTGCGCTGCAGTGAATCTAAAGTTTGACGCCGCCCAGTGCTGCTGAGGAATCGTACGCGGAAAAAAGTTGCAGCGCCGACCGAGGAGAGGTAGGCCGGAAGGGGATTACGATAGAAATTTCGGAGCAATGTTTTGAAAATTTTGCGCTCAGGCCAACAGTTTATAGGTACGGAGAATCTGCTGCCGAACGAGCTGAATATTGTCTGATTTGGTTTCGTATATCGTGTTGTTTTAAAGTTTATTGTTTTTCCTGCAAACGTTCGAAATTTTCGACGAAAAACTCTTGGAAATTAGAGGCTAGAGGAAAATATTGTGTAGAAAGAGTTACATATTGTCTGATTTGTTTTCGTACGGTGTGTTCTTATAAAGTTTAGAGGTTTGGCTTAGAAGTTCTGCAATTTTAGATGAAAAACGGTTTTAAAACTCTTGTGTACGGTTAATATTGTTCAGAATGGGCTAAAAGAGTGTCTGATTTTGTTTCCTTCAGCTTGTTTTTTTGAAGTCAAGGGATTTGCCTTTCAAGCTCTGCAATTTTAGACGAAAAACTGTTAAAATCTCGTAGGCGCAGTAAATATTGCAAATAAAAGAAGTTAAATAGCGCATGATTTGGTTCCGAAAATCGCTTTATTCATAGTCTCAAAGTTCTTACTATAAATTTTTGCAAACGTGATTTTTTTGGTGCATCTTTGTCGTGTTTGAGGTTTTGAATGCGTGAATAACTGAAAGTTTTGGAGTTGAAAAGTTTAAACCCTAGGGGATGAGTTTTTGGCGTGTTGTCGTCGCGCTGAGGCTTTGTATTGTTTTGTTTTTAGTGTGTTTTTGTTAGGGTCTTGCTTCGGCCGTTATGTATCAGAGCTTTCGGAGCGTTGATTATGTGCTTGTGGCCGTTTGATCGATCTTTGTGGCTCTAGATCTGTTAGTTGAAGGTGTTTTGGGCTAGCGGCCCCTTTTCTGTGAGGAGCTTTGTAAGACTGAGGCCAAATGCAAGTTTTGGGCGAGTTTAAGGAGTTTCATACGTTTCTGATAACGTGCTCGCAGCATTTCTAAAGGGAGAAGGAATATAAGGCCCCTCATATACTATGAAAAGAGAATTATCAATCTCTTTGACGGAGGAGTAAAAATTATTTAAGGTCTTGTTTGGGGACAAAATATTGCGGCAGCAATGACTTCGCTTAGCAGAGAGCTCGTTTTTCTTATTCTGCAGTTTCTGGATGAGGAGAAATTCAAGGAAAGTGTTCACAAGTGAGTAGATTTTCGTTAATGCTTTTATTTTGGTTAAAGTTCTTCAGCATATTCTGTGTGCGTATGTTTCTACTTTACCTTGTTTTAAAAGAAAATAAAAAGATTATAGAACACAGTTGATTCCAGACATATAAATGAAAAATGTTTACTTGTGGAAGTTTCAAAATTTTACTTATTTTATTGAATGCTGTTAGTTTTCTGATCTTTTGTATGAATTTATGCTCAGGTTGGAGCAGGAGTCGGGATTTTTCTTCAATATGAAGTATTTTGAGGACCAGGTCCTGAGCGGAGAGTGGGATGAGGTTGAGAGGTACCTTTCAGGTTTCACTAAAGTTGATGACAATCGGTATTCAATGAAGATATTTTTTGAAATCAGGAAGCAGAAATATTTAGAAGCATTGGATAAGTAAGTTCTCTGTCTCTTGTTGAGTATTATATACTGAAATGATTTTTTCCTATTAATGTCCATCGGAGAACTTGTAGGATTTATGGGATGACAAAAGCACATACAATTTGAGTTAAATGTTTGCAAATTGAGTGCTTTTAACTGCAAAGTTGTTCTTTGAGAGGCAAACCTTGGCAGAAAATACTGTTTAGTGTACTTCCTCATGTGGGGAATTCGAAAGGCTCTAATCCCTTGTATATGTATAAGTAGTTAAAAACAGGAATAATTTTGTCCAAGTTCCTAGATTATTTTGGGTTGAACTTATTGGTTCTATTCCATTGCAAAAGAATTTTAATTTTGTGAAGTATAGTTGATTAATGAACCGAATATGGAATGATGAGCTAGAGGTGAATGCTAATAATGCTGAAATAACTCAATTAGATAAGTAAATTTTATTGACAATTTACAAGTTTAAGGTATATATATATCTTACGTGTCTTAGATACATTTGTTTATGCGGATAATAAATATTAACTAGCATATGGTTTACTTACCCTGAACATATAATGGTACAAAGCAAACGGTAGGCATTCTGCCCAAGTAATGTGGCAAATAAGACTGCAGACATGCAACAGGCAGCTCTTGCCAGATGATATTTATCCTTGTCCAACTGTTTGTATGCTAGCTTAAAAGTGATACAATTTTGAAGAATAATTCTGGTTGAAGGCATTCAACTCTTAAGATTATGTATTATTGAAGACATTCTTTTGTGGTTTGGATTACTCAAAATCTGAAATTGTTAAGACACACTCACTGGGAAACGTGGGTACAGGAACAGTATCCAGTTCCATAACCAAATCCATCTCTCCTGATGCCAATATATATAATATGGTCATATGTTTCTTCATGTATCACCGAACCTTGATTTGAAAATGGGTCTGTCCCCATATGCCTACCACTGTATTCCTAAATTTCCTGCTGACTCTTATAAAGAAAGTTTGTGTTAGAGACAATATTCAATACAGAACTAGCCTAGGCCACAAATCCATTGCTAATGAATTGAAGTATGAATAGGCAGTGAGTGGAAGAGCTGTATTCTTTAGACCTGAAATATATGTCAAAGATAAGACATTTTTTATACTTCTCATATTCTTGTGATTTCAGGTCAGACAGAGCCAGGGCAGTAGAAATACTAGTAAAAGACCTGAAAGTATTTTCTTCATTCAATGAGGAACTGTACAAGGAGATTACACAACTCCTCACTTTGGATAACTTCAGGTACTTAGTTTTTCGAACATACTTCAGTGTAAAAAAATTTCCTTGTTAAAAGGATTCCTTTTATTGTCATATTTGCTGACATTATTTTCTTGACACGAAGCAGAGAAAATGAACAGCTTTCAAAATATGGGGAGACCAAATCAGCTAGAAACATTATGTTATTAGAACTCAAAAAACTTATAGAAGCTAATCCCCTGTTTCGAGAAAAGTTGCAATTTCCTGGGCTTAAAGCATCTCGGTTGCGGACACTTATCAATCAAAGGTCTGCCTTAGAATTTGTGGTGTTAGCTTTTCAGTGTTGTTCAGTTTGGCAATACTAGCATACAGAAAATTTGTTTTTGTTCTTTTTAACATGTTATGTTACTCTGATATAAGGAATACACTTTCACAGTTGCACATTATTAATTGTAACTTAATTTTCCTGGGTTGTTTTTCTTGTTCAATTTTTGCAGTTTGAATTGGCAGCATCAGCTCTGCAAAAACCCAAGGCCTAATCCTGACATAAAAACCCTTTTTGTTGATCATAATTGTGGACAACAAAATGGAGCACGCCCTCCGCCACCTGCAAACAATTTTATGGGAGCATTTGCTAAAACAACGCCCTTTCCCCCACCAGTAACCAGTCATACAGTAATTGAAACTGGACCTATTTTTATTGTACTTTTGAGAATGATGTTTTCATTATTTTATAATTTTCTGTACGTGTTCATAATGAATTCTATTTGATATCCTCTTGTGGGTGTTGGTAACCAGCCATTCCAGCCGACGCCTAGCAATCCTTCTAGTACCCTAACAGGTTGGATGGCTAATCCTACCCCTGTGGCTCACCCTGGGCTGTCTGCGGGACCTGTGGGACTTAGTACAGGAACAAATGCAGGTAAATTGTCTCTACCATACTATGACTGATTCAGTATCATTGTTGTAACTTGTTGAAATTTGACGTAACTTCTCAATTATGGTTGTCAACTTGTCATTTCAAAAAATGGATATTTTGTATGTGTATGGTCTTTGTACTCTATTGTATTTCGTTTTGTCTTCTTTGTTGTCAGTATATTATATTTGTTTATGTCAAATTCCCTTCTTTAGCTGCTCTTGTTAAGCGTCCAAGGACCCCTCCTGTGAATACCCCAACAGTAGATTATCAATCTGGGGACTCTGAGCATCTCTTGAAACGAGCAAGGCCAAGTGCCCAGCCAGGCGAGGAGGTATTTTAAAAATCTCATCTCACTCTTTAATTAGTGAGCCATGTCTTTTGGCTGATTTGTGTGGAGTAGAGCTACATTTTAAATTTATAGTACAGTTTTGCATTTGAAATAAAATAAAAAATGTAATTTTTCAACCATATTGTTTCTGACACGCATGCATATTAATTTGTCGCAGGTCAGTTATCATGGGACAAATCATCTGCAATGCCTGTACTCACAAGATGATCTTCCTAAGAATGTAGCTCAAACTTTAAGTCAGGGATCTTGCATAATGAGCATGGATTTTCACCCTGTGCACCAAGCTATACTCCTAGGTATGGCAATGTATTCGGTTCTTGAATCAACTTATGCAAACTTATGCCATGCAGTTGTGCATTATGGATTGCCATACAGAACCAGACATCTTTGATGTGCTGCATTTCTGAAGCTGATAATAATGTTATTGACTATTCTGTATATTTTTAGGAAATTAGTCGCTGCTTTTGCCTTCAATATGTTCATATTTTCCATTATAAGCAATCTTACCTTCACCATGGAACATGTCAATTCCTAACCTATGAAATGGTCACTGATTTTCTATTTGATTTATTTTAAATTTCTCTTTACAAAAACTCTAGTATTTGATCCCCTACCACTAGAAGTATGCATTTTTGTGAGTTTTCTTTACCACTTCTGTATTGCCAGTCTCCCTTAGTATACAAAATAAAATATTTTGATGGTTTTATATCCAATTTGAGACTAGAATAGCATTTCCTAATCCTGCTTCTAGACATTAGGGTTGTGTCACCTAATATTTGTTTTCTTGTGAGTGTTGCAGTGGGTACAAATGTGGGTGATATAAGCATATGGGAAGTGGGTTCACGGGAAAGATTGGCTTCCCGGAATTTCAAGGTTTGGGAACTTGAACGTTGTAGTGTTTCAATGCAGGTACTGTTGTCATTCATTTCATTCCTTGGTTTAAACATTTGATGATACACTCTTTGTTGTGCTCAGTTTATGTACACTGAGCTAATTGAATGTCTTTATTGCTGATGCAGGCAGCAGTTGTCAAGGATCCTGCTGTATCTGTTAACCGTGTTATATGGAGTCCAGATGGCTCTTTATTTGGTAGGTTGTTACAATGTGGTTAGTTTGAACATAGATGGAGATAATCTTTTCACTAAATAAATATTGTTCTAGCATACATACACAGCTTCTGATTGCTGTTATATGTCAAAGTGGTTAGCTTGAACATACATGGAGAGAATCTTTTCAATAAATAAACATTGTTCTAGCATACATAGCTTTTGATTGCTGTTATATCAACAGGGGTTGCCTATTCAAAGCACATAGTACACATATATACCTACCATGGTGGCAGTGAACTGCGACATCACTTAGAGGTATTTGACTGATTTGCTTTACATTTTCATTCAGATGTCAATGTAAAATTGAAGCATGACAAGCTAGTTGTTCTCAAATCTATTACTATAAATAGGGCAGGAGTTCTTTCCTTACGTAGATTGCTGTTTGAATTTTGCTGCAAATAATTCTTTTCTCCATTTCTGAAATGCATTTTCAAGCGAAGCCATCTTGACCAGGAACATATGGTTTCAGTAATGTCTGCATGTACTACAATAAGTAATATGAAGTTTTTTCTGGAGGGAGGTTAGTACACACATGCACATGGATGCCAGCATGCACACAAGCACATACACATGCTCACATAATTTTGGAGTTCGCATGAATAATACAAAAGTACAAGATATGCTTTAAGTCCTAAGTGCAAAACTTGTAAACCTCAAATATTTGAGGTTTGAAGTTTGAACATAAAAAATCCATCCATCTTTTTCCAAGTGCAAATGGAATTGCAAGATATTGTTAATTAGGGTTCTGTGACATGAAATAAAAGTTCACAGGGGCATATCTACAGTACACATATTCTCTTTTCCCATTTGTTGGTATTTATAGTAAACTGACTAAATAAATTTGGAGGTTACTCAATCCACGAATGATTTGGAAAAAGTAGTTTACATATTCATTCATACTGTTAAATGGGAACACCTGATGTAGGCAATTGTTGCAGATTGTTTTCTGCTGATAACAGGGGGGGTTTTATTTGAACTGAGACAGAAGTTTTTACATAAATGAGTATTAATTTCCACTATTCATTTTCCATTAATCTTGATTGTCTTGTTCTTCACATTCTGCATTTTCATTTGAACTTTAACTTTTTCATGCTTATCTACTCAGTCGAATTTGAATATCTGCATTATGTGAACCATAACACAAGTTTTACTAACATATCATCCAAAGGACCCAATGTATATTTGTACTTGTCACATCACTTGAGCTCTAAGGTGGCTTTGATATGAGTTTCATGCTTCAGTTGAGTGCATTAAATTAGTAATGAGTAGAGCTTCTCTCTTGGTTGTTGTCCATGAGACCAAATGCATATTTGTACTTGTCACATCACTTGAGCTCTAAGGTGGTTTTGACAAGAGTTTCATGCTTCAGTTGGGTCTATTGAATAATTATAGATTAGAGCTTGTCTATTGGCTGTTGTTCATGAGATCTGTTTGTTTTAAAAGTCCATTTTGATTCTTGACATTCATAACAATAAGTTTTTGCTATAAACAGATTGATGCACATGTTGGAGGTGTCAATGACCTTTCTTTTGCACACCCTAACAAACAACTATGCATCATTACATGTGGAGATGACAAAATGATCAAGGTCTGAGAAAAGTACCTGTTGCTCTGGAGTGATTTCTCAGAAAATAATTTTTATTTTTTTTGGTAATTAATTAATTTGAGTTTTGTGTTTACTAATATGTCATTTTTACATGCAGGTCTGGGATGCAATCTCTGGCCGTAAGTTATATGCTTTTGAAGGTCATGAAGCACCAGTGTATTCAGTATGCCCTCATCATAAAGAAAATATTCAGGTCAGACATCCTATATTTTGATAGAGATGGATTGGGTATGCCTGGAGGAATGCAAACTGCTAATTTTCTCTTTCTCAATTCAACATTACCTGTACTGAAAACTAATTTGTTTGTTGCTTTTATCTCAGTTTATCTTTTCAACAGCCATTGATGGGAAAATAAAAGCATGGTTATATGACAATATGGGTTCAAGGGTTGATTATGATGCACCTGGAAATTGGTGCACCACAATGGCTTACAGTGCTGATGGATCAAGGTCTGATTGGTTAAAGCACTTTCATGTTTTTTTCTCTATGTTGTTGGTTTGCCCATTTGCTTAGAACCTCTTTTCTTTCTGCAGGCTCTTTTCTTGTGGGACAAGCAAAGAGGGAGAGTCATATCTTGTTGAATGGAATGAAAGTGAAGGAGCAATTAAGCGGACCTATAAAGGATTCCACAAGCGCTCATTGGGTGTTGTACAATTTGACACCACCAGAAACCGCTTTTTGGCTGCTGGAGATGAATATACGATTAAGTTTTGGGACATGGACAACACAAACCTATTGACTACAATTGATGCTGATGGCGGATTGCTGGTATGGCTAAAGAAGCAGTTTTTACTTTTGCAGCAGATACAATTACTGTACTGCACTTCATCTTTTTTTCCTTTAGCAGTAGATCTATCATTGCATGAACTTTGATAAGAAGACACTCTTGGTCAAATGTTTTGTTTGGGATCTTTCTGTAGGCTAGTCCACGCCTTCGTTTTAATAAGGATGGATCCTTGCTGGCTGTTTCAACCAATGACAATGGGATTAAAATCCTAGCAAATGCTGATGGGTTGAGATTGTTGCGGACATTTGAGAACCGCTCTCTTGATGTTGCAAGGGTGCCTCCCGAACCTCTTGCAAAGGTACATATTTTTGTGCTCAACTCTTTGCAACTCTTATTTATAGCGCTCATAACAACATCACTAAGAAGATAATTCTGCAGGTGGCTTCGGGAAATGCTCTCGCTATTGTTGGTGCAAATCCAGTATCAACAGCACTAGGAACAGAAAGAGGGGGCCCTTCTGTTTCGATGTCTGGACTGGTACATTTTGATAATTAGCATTATTGAGCTTATTATTTCCTTATTTAATTATGGTAAACAAAATTGGATATCATAGATATGTTTGTATGCTAGAACAATATCTTCAAGCATCTTAATGCACCAAATGCATCGTAGATCAGATAAGATGATTCACATTTTTAAATAAACAATCTGGAAATGATATAAATGTATTGATTATATATTATATCCTAGAATGGAGACTCCAGAAGTGTTGGGGAGGTGAAAGTCAGAGTGATTGAAGAAGCAGTAGAAAAGAGTAAAAGCTGGAAATTGACTGAAATATCTGAACCTGGCCAGTGCCGATGTCAAAAGCTTCCTGACAACTTACCAACAAGCAAGGTATACATTTCTTCTCAAGTTTGAAATTCATGATTTGGAGGAAATGTTTTTGTAGAGATTTGACAATGTCATTTACAATGGCAACTACTATCCTAATATCTGTCAGCATTGGCAATCAGTTCATGGTTTCTGCATAAGCAATTACTATTTTCTCTAACATTCATTTATTAACTAAAGAAATTCCAATTATCATCGTTTTTGAAGGGTGCATTAACTGTGTTATCTATTTCCCTCTCCAATATAATTGCAGGTTTCAAGGTTAATATATACTAATTCAGGAGTTGCAATTCTTGCTTTGGCTTCCAATGCGGTCCATAAGCTTTGGAAATGGCAGCGCAATGAGCGCAACTCTAGTGGCAAGGTGATCTTGCTGTTGTGAGGTTTTTGTGAATTTCATTCCATTGTTCAGGTTTGAGAAAGGAAACTAGAAGTACCCTTGCATCTTTAATGCCTTCTTAATGTGTTTGTCAATTGCTTTGATTGATAGGCAACTGCCAATGTCGCTCCTCAGTTATGGCAACCTGCTAGTGGTATACTTATGACCAATGACATAAGTGATACAAACCCAGAAGATGCTGTGCCTTGCTTTGCATTATCAAAAAATGATTCTTATGTTATGTCAGCCTCAGGTGGAAAGGTTTCTCTGTTCAATATGATGACGTTCAAGGTAATAATTTATAATTAATATGACAATTCTTCTAATGTCCTCGAGGAACGTATGGCTCTGTTATATGCCTACACTAATCTGTTTTTCCACTACAGACAATGACAACATTCATGGCACCACCTCCAGCAGCAACATTCCTTGCTTTCCATCCTCAAGACAATAACATAATTGCCATTGGAATGGAAGATTCAACAATTCAAATCTATAATGTTAGAGTTGATGAGGTCCTTTCTCAGCTACCAATAAAACTCATATGGTCTTCATTGTTTTGGGGCTTGTATCATTCAAAGACATATTTTTAACTGAGTGTAGATATATTTTTAATTGAATGTGCATTGGAATTCAGGTAAAGAGCAAGCTTAAGGGGCACCAAAAAAGAATAACAGGACTTGCTTTCTCACATGTATTGAATGTGCTTGTGTCATCAGGAGCAGATGCACAGGTAATTGTGATATCAATATGAGTGTTTGAGCTACTTGCTGTGATATCAATATCAAACCTAGATTCAAGCCTGTGAAGTAACTCTTGGATTTTTGGATATGCAGCTTTGTGTATGGGGAATAGATACCTGGGAAAAGCACAAAAGTAAGTCATTACAGCTTCCAGTGGGTAGAGCACCCACACTTCAAACAGTGACTCGAGTACAGTTTCACCAGGATCAGATACATTTCTTGGCCGTGCATGAAACTCAGCTTGCCATCTATGAAGCTTCAAAACTTGAGCGGATCA